>ARYC01007745.1:0-17388 GCA_000711775.1 Oxytricha trifallax
TCTCCCGCTGCCTTGAAAACCCTAAAAATCGATGTTTAACACACTCACTCATCAATTCCTATAATAAAACTTAATATGGCTGTATATTTGCGCGCTTTGAAGATAAAGTAATTCTGATTTTATATTCGTGTTCAGTGAAGTCAAAATGACCAGGATTGATATTTTCGGGAGTTTTTGGGAAATATAAATTGCAAGTTGAGTTTTGCCGGGGAAAGATTTGGCTCCAGGGCCAAATTTTAAAAATGGAAAAATGGACAAAATGACCCCCCTATAACTTTTGAAAATGACTATATATCTGGTGTTCCGGTGTCACACTCTTGTTCAGGAGCCCAAATTTAGTGGATTTGCTTAATTCCAGGTCATCTCAGTAATTTCCGTGACCCTCTCCCGCTGCCGTGAAAACCCTCAAAATCGATGTTTAACACAGTCACTCATCAATTCCTATAATAAAACTTAATATGGCTGTATCTTTGCGCGCTTTGAAGATAAATTAATTTTGATTTAATATTCGTGTTCAGCGAGGTCAAAATGACCAAACTCTCATATTTCGGGAGTTTTTGGGAAATATAAATTGTAAAATGAGTTTTGCCGGGGAAAGGTTCGGCTTCAGGGCCAAATTTTAAAAATGAAAAAATTGACAAAATGACCCCCCTATATCTTTTGAAAATGACAATATATCTGGTGTTCCGGTGTCACACTCTTGTTCAGGAGCCCAAATTTAGTGAATTTGCTTAATTCCAGGTCATCTCAGGAATTTCCGTGACCCTCTCCCGCTGCCGTGAAACCCTCAAAATCGATGTTTAACACACTCACTCATCAATTCCTATAATAAAACTTAATATGGCTGTATCTTTGCGCGCTTTGAAGATAAATTAATTCTGATTTTATATTCGTGTTCAGCGAGGTCAAAATGAGTAGAATTGATATTTTCGGGAGTTTTTGGGAAATATAAATTGCAAGTTGAGTTTTGCCGGGGAAAGGTTCGGCTCCAGGGCCAAATTTTAAAAATGGAAAAATGGGCAAAATGACCCCCCTATAACTTTTGAAAATGACTATATATCTGGTGTTCCGGTGTCACACTCTTGTTCAGGAGCCCAAATTTAGTGGATTTGCTTAATTCCAGGTCATCTCATGAATTTCCGTGACCCTCTCCCGCTGCCTTGAAAACCCTCAAAATCGATGTTTAACACACTCACTCATCAATTCCTATAATAAAACTTAATATGGCTGTATCTTTACGCGCTTTGAAGATAAATTTATTCTTATTTTATAATCGTGTTCAGCGAAGTTTAAATTACCAGAATTGATTTTTTTGAGAGCCTTTTGATCATTTTATGATGAAGAGTATAATTATTTAGTTTTTATACTTCGATATGGATGTGGTATATACATTTAATTCGTCCATCCATTTCAAAACTATAAGTTAAATTCTGTTCATTTATAGCGAAATTGTTAATTGTTCGCTCATATTTTCTTATAGTTATATTAGCTGAATTTTAAGCATAAATCAATGTCAAAATTCTTATATAAGCATTTTCACTATCTTTTTTATGAAGAAACCTTTTAGTATTTGGCTTATTTTTCTCTAGACTAACGAGCTACTATTTTCCACTCCAGTTTCCAAAGCTGAATTTCTCTGCATAGTCTGTTGCAAATATTTATAACTGAAATGACATCTTGTACAAAGGTTTAAATCGTATTTAGAGATGTAATTGATTTCACTTTGCCATTTTTAACAACAATTTAAATTTTTTTATGATTAAATGCTGAGAGCATAATAGAATAATATAAAGTTTATACACGCTGACAAGCTGTGTTTACCTTCAACACTTTAATATAGAAGTCTTGGTATAAGGGGCATAGTAATATAGAAGTATATGACTAGAAAGTCAAGTTATAAAAAATATTAATTCTTGGAGGAATTAGCGAAGATAATGGTTTAAAGACTTATTTTATTCATCCTTGCTCTATTAAAACAGAGCATCTGAGAGAAGTACTCTGAATAAGAGATTATACTGTCGTTAATAATCTTTCTGTTCATAAGACAAAAGAAACAAGGAAGAGTTATGAACAACTTAGAATAACGCGATTGTTCAACGTAACAGCTCGTAATTTAATATAACTGAATTCTATTGGGGTATATTAAAAAGTCATTACAAGAGACTGCTGCTATACTACTTGATGCATGACCTACCAATCGATACAGTAGACTTTATTAAAAGTTCAGCAAAGAGAGTAGACAATTAGTTGGCTTAAAAGTGTGCTAAAGTAATGAGAGTGAATGTATATAAAATAAGTTTTATAGTTAAGCTAATTAATATATAAATCGCATTTAAAATTCTTTCGTTGGAGCTGGCTTCTCTTTCTTTTCTTCCTCTAGTTGCTTCACTCCTCCAATGTTTCTTCTATTGCTGACAGCTCCAGCATCTATGTTCTCAGACTCTGGCGGCTAAATATTTGAATAAAGTCTCTTGCTAACTTCATACTTTGTCTGCGACTTCGCTCTCTGTGAAGCTTGCTCTATTCCTTCATCAAGAAAATGCCAATACCATATTTTTCTAAAGAGTTAAACTAAAATTTTACTTGAAATATAAGGATGCTTCTGCAGCTCTGACAGCCAGCTCTCATATATCTTGATGCATTGTTTGTTTTTATCTTCTGGAGAAATGCTGTACCTCTTTTTATGAGATTCTTGAAAAATTTCTTTCAAGTAATCACCTTTGATTGTTGCAAGTATGCCAAAGAAATAATTCCTTTCAGGTAGTTTGTTAGATAACTTCTTCTTAGTAGGAAGGTACTACGAAATTTCTGGGTCATTAATTGCATCATCATATTGGTTAGTCACTGAGATTTCTGGATAGTTAGAAATCTCTGCAAACTTTTTATCTTAAGTTTTCAATGCTTTCTTCTCTTCGCAGAGTATCGCTCTTAGAAATAAAATTTTAGTACCTTCCTTTGTTGGCAGAAACAAACCAACTGCATAATAAAGTTTAGTTACTATGAGTTCCTTACCTTGCTGCACCAGGTATCGGTGCAAATCCTCCTTGCTTCTAAATTCTTGAATCAATTCTTGTGCTTGAACTCTTTTCATTGCATCATTCATTGACTCCATCTTGTTTACAGATCTAAGAAATGATATTCAAATTTAAGTTTATGATTTCAATTATATACCTCTGTAAAACTTACTATTAAATATGGGCATCCTATAGGAGGTCAACCTCTAAGAAGGATATGGAGAAGGTTTTGAGAACTGGTTTCAAACTTGAGAGATTGATATCAATTTCTTCTGTTATAGTTCCATATTTTTGAAATTTAAATTGATACGTACTTAATTAAAAGCATTCCTAAAATGCTAATACTTAATTAGGAGCTTTAATTAAAGATAGTACTAAATTAGGAGCACCCTAATTTTAATCATAAAATCAAAAAATACCTCCAGAAGCAGTACGTACTTTGTTAGGTGCACCTCCTTAATCGGTACGTGCTCTAATCAACTAATAATTGATAATAAAAGTAGTTACTTTATCACTCATATTTAGAGCTGAATCGTCTCTTACTGCTCATTTTTCTCCTCTAATACTCTAAAAACTTCCCTTGAAACTTGTAGGCTTGCAAAGCCTTTATACTCAGTTATAGAGACAGTTTTATAATTTTAAATTCAAATTTAAATATGAGCGCTAACATTTAAAGAAAAACAACAGCACTCCCATCAAACTAAATGAGACTTACCTTTGGCAGCAATAAAAAGTGTGAAAGCTGTGAAATAAACTCTCATAAAGATCTACCAGAGCTTTCACTTGAGGTCTCAGTTATTAAAATTGAAATTAATAATAGAAAATAAATGGCAAAAAAGTGTGTGAGAGGCAGAGAGAAGGAGAAAGCCAATAATGAAATTCCTATACAAACTGAAGAAGTTGAAGTATATTTTTGTGAGCTACGAGAGAGATTTCGCTCATAAGTCAAACTAGCATAGACATATGAAGGAGCATAGAGAAGCCAAGCCCACTGTGTACTTAAAGCATGATAAAATATATGGAAAGTATGATTGCTTTGAGTACCATCAGCAATACTCGACTTGAAGAAGCATCTTTTAAAAGTTCACAAGAAAGATATAGAAATTGAAAAGCATTAAGTAGAGTTGAAGCTTCTCAACGAAAGGAAATCGAGGGAATATTGTAAAGTGGCAGTACCTGAATAAGCTAGTGTGTTTGAGTGCGTTAAGAAGGCACGCAACCAACTAACCTCTGAAATCACAATAATCATGATAAAAATTCAATACAAGAAAATACCAGTTCTTTCGTAGATAGATATAGATACTTCTCTTAAAGTTATCTAATTCTAGAGGACTCCTTTGATATGAAAGTTATCAATTATCATCAATATGCTTACAAGGTTTATCCTTTTAACTATCCCTTAAGTGATGATAAATATTAAATGGAGTTTACTTACGAGTATCAAGTACTTACTCAAGCAAAATTTAAAGAGTAAGTACTTAATCAAGCTAGATGCTGTTCTCCTTGCCAAAGATTATGCTGCTTTCAGACTCCCACTCTATGAAATGACCCTAAGAGATTTCATTAAAGACCAAATGAATAATAAGTAGCTTGCTTTTATAGCAACTTAATCCTTGAAAGGTCTAAAAGAGCTACAAAAGTTAGGGTTTATTCACAGAGACTTGAAGCCTGAGAATATAATGATAAATTTAACCTGTAAGTGTTGCAATAATTGACTTCAACAGAGCACTAAGGGCAGAAGTATCAAGGCTTGGGAGAGTTATGGGCACACCAGGCTATTATCCAAAAAGAGAAGACTGGAGAGATGGACACTTTTAATGGGATGTGTGGGCTATGGCAGCAATAATAATAATAGCGTGTTATATGCCTCGCAACTATTGAGTAAATTTTGATACAATTTCCAGAAATTATTAAATAATCTACAATTTATACACGCTATTTTATTATTAATTACGATTAAATATATTATGATGGCACGTATATCGAAATCGATAAAATTTTGAGATACGTGCCAAATAAATCAATTAAATTATTCACATTAAGTATATAGTCCATAAAAATGAAATTAAGTTTTAATAATATTGAACTTCAGAAATATAGAAAATTAGTGTTTTATGATATTATTAAATTATATATAGATTATAGCAAAACATTTCAAAATTCTTAATTTAATTTAAATAATTAATGGGTCAAACAAGGATATATAAATTTTATTATTTCTGAAGTTCAATATTATTAAAACTTAATTTCATTTTTATGGACTATATACTAATGTGAATAATTTAATTGATTTATTTGGCACGTATCTCAAAATTTTATCGATTTCGAGATACGTACCATTTTAATATATTTAATCGTAATTAATAATAAAATAGCGTGTATAAATTGTAGATTATTTAATAATTTCTGGAAATTGTATCAAAATTTACTCATTGCTACTCTACAAGATGCGAGAAGGACGCAAAACAAAGAATAATTTAATTTATTCACAAAACAAGAGTCTCTCAATCAATAAAACAAATGACAGAGTCAATAATAATAAAACCAAACTCAAGATCAGATATAACAATAGAGCTGATAGAGTTGTGGTGATGTAAGATAAACTTTAGACCTCTCCCACACGATCCAAAAGTGCATTTTGAGTGATTAAATTAAATCCATTTACTATATATTTCACATTAAAACTTATTAATATCCCTTACCCCTTACAAATTCCCTAAAAATCAAAGCACTTATAAACCTCATTAAAATGTTTTGGGGTTTTTATTGCTGACTTGTCTTGTTGAAATATAAAATAGTTTAGATATCTTTTTGTAACTTTAAATTTTTGTATAGTTATCAACAACCAAATAACTTCCATTATATTTATTCATTTTTTAAAAATTATTCATTCTTATTTAAATCTTTCTTAAATAATTGAAGGTTGTCATGCTGAGAAAGTGTTAAAAGGAGGTTATCACATTTCTGTTGTAAAAGTGTGATCAAGAAAGATATGATTGTAATATAAATTAATAAAATATACCAGCGATTCAAAGTACATTGAAAGAGTTTATAATTTAATTATATTAGACGTATTGATAGCATTTAAATCTTATTAAATAAGAAATTCAGTAAATTTATTAATTTTTATAATTTTCCTTTTAATGAAACAATATTTTTATTTTTAATAAAAAAATAGTTTAAAAATATTGTTTCATTAAAAGGAAAATTATAAAAATTAATAAATTTACTGAATTTCTTATTTAATAAGATTTAAATGCTATCAATACGTCTAATATAATTAAATTATAAACTCTTTCAATGTACTTTGAATCGTTGGTATATTTTATTAATTTATATTACAATCATATCTTTCTTGATCACACTTTTACAACAGAAATGTGATAACCTCCTTTTAACACTTTCTCATCATGACAACCTTCAATGAAATAAATATTAGACTCATCATCAATTTATGTGCACTCCAAATAATTTGAACTGCGTTCTTGACATTTTGAGATAAAAAGGTAACAAATCAATATCCTGTAAGAAGCTTTAATCTAGAAATTCTTCATTTCAATGACTCTGGTACCAAAGAGTTGATTGCTCTCGAGACAATTATCTAATTTATCAAAAATGGTATCTGGTTACCTTTATCAAAGCATCTAGTTACATTCGATTATAAACTTGGGAATATCCTGAACTTATGATGCCTAAATTTCTCGCTGAAGTTGTTGAGGTGATGTTATAGCATCGCTGCTCTTGCGATTCTTTGAGAAACGTGCATTATTAGTAACCTCGCTACAAGGGTTTTGGCTGAATGCCATTGGGGAAAATTACTCCCCGTATTTCTTCCCGTTGCCTCGAGGATCTACAGGCAGATTGCATTCCTATACTTTTTCGCATCAAATAAATTTCCTAATTAAGTTATATGTGAAACTGAAAATATGTCCTAAAATGAGTAAATTATTCCGGCTTATCTTCATCATTTGTTCGGATTTGCTAAGATTATTAATTATGTATGCCAAGAGTGGATAAAAAACAATTACTCAATTAAATAATGTGATAAAGCTCTTCAAAGTTTTAACTTAACTTACGCCATTTCATTTCTGATTAAAGCTTAATTCAAAATTTTTACTTGTTTGTTGCATAAAAATTTTAATTAATTATGAAAGTATGATATCTAAATTTATTTTTATTTTAATCAAAATTTATTACCTTAATTTGGAAATGTTAAAAGAATTCTAAAGGGTATAATACAATTACTGAAATATGATGCAATCTATTTTTTATGTCAACGAACGGGTTTATGAAAACTAGTCCAAGTTTATATAATCTTTATATATATAGACATAGAGGAAAAAGATTTTATAGTTTTTTTTAATTTGGAATACATAGCTCAATTACGCCTCTTTTTGAGAACAACTCTTATTTTTATTTAAGAAAAAAATAAGAACTTGGTAATTGATGAAAATTATTCAAAAGTTTTATTCTCTATCTCTGTTTCATCGACAACATGTTGAATCTTTTTCTTCTAGTTATTCTAAGTGTTTCATATTCTATTATAGCATAGATAGTTATTTAAATATCAACTATAATTTTAATATTTAGCATTTATAATTTAAAGTTTAAAGAATTAATTTTCATGAAATATAGATCAGAAAATTATAAAATAAATAGAAGTGTAGTAATATCAAATAAGAATGCATTCACAAACTCTCTTTTCTATTTAGACACTTGAATATTTAGGATAGACGTGTTATGATTAAAATTTAATGACAGATTAAATTTAACCTATTATAAATTCAGTAAAATCTACAACAAATATATGGATCTCTTTAAAAACATGAATGAAGTTTAATAGTTTAATTCAATATGAAAATATAAAAATAATTATCTGAATTTAATTATTTTTAAATAAAATATAAAATTATTTTTAATTAGAATATATAGTAAAAAAGACTTTTTGCATTTTTTTAGCAATAAGCAAGGGAAATTGTATCATATTTTAATCTATTTCTTATATATTATCCCACTTTTACTGTATATTAATTTGATTATTGTTTTTACTATTTTTAGTAATTTGAGGTCATTTAAAATTATTTCTTTAAATGTTTATATTAATATAATTATAAGTTTACATGCCAAACACTTTAATAACCTGATATATTAATATTATCAACAGTACTTTAAGTTAATGTTATATAAAAATATTAATTGAAATACCCAAGCTTCAACCTTTGAAAATGTTGGAGAGATGATTAATGCAATTATCAATAAAGATCTTAAAATGAATATTAGATTTCTACTAAAAACCGACTTTAGCTTATCATGGTTTCTGGATAGAGCACTTGTCTATGTTGAAAATTCGATCTATCTTCATTTTAGAATAGACAACTTATTGGTACCATTGGAAGGTTCACGCTGCGCATTTTCCTATTTTCACCCTGATTTGCTCTTCAATACTGTTTTCATCCCAAAACATTTATCAGATTTTTGGCAATTCTTTTTTACCTGAAGAATAGTTTTGGCTAAAGCTGATCGCTATTTTAAATGACTAGTTATTGGTATTCTCTATCAAAAATATAGAACTTCCAAAATTAAAAGACATCATTTGTGAAAGTGAATAAGAAATTACTCTAATCTATTAATATTTTCTAATGGGATAACTAATTTAAAAGATTATAAAAACGACTAAATTACTTATATAGTAATAAGAATAATTTTAAATAAATTAATAAAAGTAAAAATAAGAAATATTTTGATTAAATATATAGAATGATGAGACTACCAAACAAAACTTAACGAGATAAAGAGAACGACAAACCTGCCCACTATTGAAAAATTTAAGCTACCATGACCTGGTACTGGAAAGAGATAATTGCCTCACGCTCAGATCTTAAGATCTTAGACACTTCAAGATATTGATCGCTCAAGAAGTCGAATCCAATTACCAAAAGAAAGTTAAACAAATAGTCATAATCCTTCAAGATACAGAAACTGCTTAGATCACAAAGTCAAGAATTCACAGGACAAACTGATTAACTACAACTAGCAAATGTAGCTATAGTAGCAAATCCTGCCCATGAAAGTGATCTACAGCTCGTGGATCAATGAGTCATCTTAGTAATGGAGAAGTTAGATAAGAGGTTCAAGAAGGTTATCGCATAAAAGTGGAGGAAATTTGAACGGAGTAGTTTGCTGAGAAATATCAAAAGCACATAGATTCTAAACTTAATAAATTGATAGTTTAATTTCTTTGATTAATGAGTAATGATAGTAGTTATATTAAATATATTTAAAAAGGTTGATTATTATATTTGTTTTTAACCCATTTTATTTAATCTTTTATTAAAATGAATATACAAGTAAAGTTATATAATTATTCTAAAATAATATATTTATAACTAAAATTAAATGTTTTTAACAAGATTATCTCTATAAATTAAGAATAATCATTATGCAATATCATATAATATATAAAACAAAGTTTTTTAATTACTATTGAACTTAAAAGTCATAATTAAAAACTATAATTAGACTTAAACCACTAAATTAAGGTTTTATATTTTCAACTCTGATAACAGATTGACATTGATCAAAAAAATTGAATCCTTATTAAATTTAGCAACTGATCACGTTGATTATTTCAATACATATCTACTTTATCTCAAATTTATTTGCAATATCAAAAATTGTAAATTTAATTTAATCCTTAAAAAAATATGCTTTACGATTTTTAATTACTGCTTATCCGAATGTATCTGTAATGATTTTTATTTAATACATGCGTAAATAATAGAAAGATAATTTTTAATTTGCTCGAGTACATATAATATATTGCATAGCTTGATCATTCTGAATATTTTATATTTCATTTTATAAACAATTTTGACAAATAAATTTCTCTTTAAGTGGAATTAGTTTTAGCAGAAACATATCTTCCTAATTAAGAAATTAAACTAAAATATATCATAGAGCTAATGATGATACATTATACACTGTAATACTGGGTAATTCTTTAGTCTCAGTTATAATACAGTATTTTTGATCTAAAATTTTATTTACATCTACTAGAATATGTGAATTTCATATTGATGCATTTCATCCTAGTCGGATAAAATATTTTGCTCCTCCTGCTGCTGTTTTCTTAACTCCCAGTGCTATATCTATATCATTACAAGTTCAGGATATCAAAAGTCTTTATGAAATTATCCATAAATCTATATAGAATTTTAAGGGTGCTTTTATTAAATCATGAGTCATGTTTTGTGGATGAAATGCAATTGTTTAGGCTTAATAGAATGCCTTTTTAATTTCAGGTAGAATTAGCAGAAGTCTATAAAGAGTTAAGATAGTAGAACTAGGAAGCTCAAGAGGCAAAAACTCGAGGAAGCTGCAAATGGAGAAATGAGAATTATTTAATCAGCATCTCAACTAATGATTGCATCTACTTCAAACATTGCTCAGAATACATATTTTTAAAAAAGATAAATGCTTAGAAAGTATGATGAATTAGCTAACTGAGATAAAAAAAAGAGGCACCTTAATAGTTTTCTTTTTGTCAGTTTTAGTTTTTTAAAGTAGAACTTGATTTTAATTTTCAGCTTTATATTTGCTAGTTTAAGTTTATTCACACTTCAAATGTTCTGCTTAATAAAAATAATTTTTAATCTACATTAATCCTTGATGATATCCTTTCATTGCTTTGTCATAAATTAAAATTGGTTTATATATAATTAATAATCACATGATGAAAATTTCAAAAATATAAAAATATCTAAATATCTAAAGAGCACATTTTTGGCTAATTTATCTGGATTTAATAATCATTATCCTAATAATTCTCATGCTTCCTTATCATATTAAATTTAATTTTAATATTTTTTTTCTCCATAATTTATTTATTGAACAAATTTTTGTTATTATATATCTCTTAAAATTTGATATATCCAGAGCATGAATATATCAATTACTATAACTTGCTATGATAAAAAACTTGAAACATTAAAACTCAACTTTAATTTAAATTGAAGATGTTTTATTATAATTTTGACTTTGAAAATTCAAAGAAATTAATTCTGTACTTATCATTTATAAATTCATATATTTAATAGGGAGTAGGGGTTTTTATAAAAAGAAAATAGCATTCAAATTCATAAAATGAATTTGTAATATAAAGTTGTGATTCATGAAATTTATGGAGAATGTATCATGATATTCTAGTATAATACGACATTAAATGGTTGTATTGAATATTTGTTCACCCCTCCCCCAAGTACATAAACCGAGGTACCTCCTCGACCCCTCCCCGACCCCTCCCCCCACCTCAAAAATTAAGTCCCTCTAATATACTCAACTTTAAATGAAGAATCATACTCCCAAGGTCTGAATAGACTGACTTCATTACATTTTACTCTAATTACAAAATTTATTCATAAAATGACATAAATTTTCAAAAATTTGAAACATCATATTTATTTCTATTTTGATGTTAATTTTAATTTTTGGCAGCTCTCACTACGTCCGTCGACTTTGAAAAAGATATGCTCACATAGGAAATAGATATTTAATTGAGTTTAACTTTATTTCGACTTTTAGCATATTTTATTATATAATAAGTTTATATATAAAAAATTACAGAAATCTTTTATCAACCTAAATCATCTACATTCGATTCAAATATTAAGATTTACGAGAATAAAAATTATTAACAAAAATAAAATATGAATAAATTTGAAAATAATTATTTTTTTAGATTTAGCAGTTAGTAATAATAATAAAATTGACAAAAACATAATAATTTTCAAAATTTATTCATAATTTTATTTTGTAATAATTTTTATTCTCGTAAAATCTTAATATTTGAATCGAATGTAAGATGATTTAGGGTTGATAAAGATTTCTGTAATTTTTTATATATAAACTTATTATATAATAAAATATGCTAAAAGTCGAAATAAAGTTAAACTCAATTAAATATCTATTTCCTATGTGAGCATATCTTTTTCAAAGTCGACGGACGTAGTGAGAGCTGCCAAAAATTAAAATTAACATCAAAATAGAAATAAATATGATGTTTCAAATTTTTGAAAATTTATGTCATTTTATGAATAAATTTTGTAATTAGAGTAAAATGTAATGAAGTCAGTCTATTCAGACCTTGGGAGTATGATTCTTCATTTAAAGTTGAGTATATTAGAGGGACTTAATTTTTGAGGTGGGGGGAGGGGTCGGGGAGGTACCTCGGTTTATGTACTGGGGGGGGTACCTAGGAGTGAACAAATATTACTTTAGATCCGCAGCAAAAGAAGTATTTAACTAACATATTGAGCTAAACATATTTATGTAATTTATGCTAAACATTTGATAGCAATAAAATTATAGGGGGGGGGAAGTTTCCTGCACCGGTTTATGATAAAAAAAAAATTTTAGGGAAGTTTCCTGCACTCTTTTAATTTTTTTAAATTTTTATTTTTTTAATTAAATTAATCTTTATAAAAACTATCAACTAACTTCAGGACTAATTTCAACATTCAATTATACTTTAACTTTTTAATCAATAGTCAATATCTCTCTTCAGATTCCAACAACTCTGACATTTTTCATCTAATATTTATAGGTTCTGTTATAGTAATTCCAAATATTTTATCCAATTTTTATTGAAATTCTGATTGAATTTTTCTTGTTCTTACCATGCCTTTATAATGTTAGACTATATTTTCTTTCACTACTTCAATAATGAGCGATATGCTCTTAATATTTAATAGGTAAAAAAATATTAATTTTGTTAGTTTATGTCAAATTTATTAAATTTAACATAAAAAAATTAAAGCGTGCAGGAAACTTCCCCCCCCCAAATTATATAGCTTGAATTGTTATTTTTATTTAAAAACCACATCCAAATAATTTATTATTAAAGGGCTGTAGTTGTCCAAGTCAGAGATTTGACAAAAAAATGAAAGAAGTAGCATTTTAAATGGAAATAGATTTAATAAAGAGAGGTTTAACAATTTATGATTTGTAAATATTTTCTATTTCATATATTTGTTAATTTTCATTTATTTGCCAATAATTTATTATGACTATCTTTTAATTTAAAATTCAAAAAATAAAAATATTATCTGAATTTAACTAAAAATATATTTATTTTATGTTTAATATAAAGGAAATTGTTTAAAACGAATTTATTGATTGAATGATATTATAATAAAATTAGCTTGCAATAGAAATTTTTTTTTTAATCGCTTAAGGAAAGTGATTTAAAAAATCGAGAAATCAAAATTTCTAACCTAATATATAATAATTATTATTACTATAACTACTATTAAATATACTAAACCTTAAATTAGTTAGTTAAGTATAAACATTAGGTTTCTCAAAGATTCCTGCTGGTTAACTGAAGACTGCCAGTTAGGTCCCTACCTGAAACTAGGGTGTTCTCCAGGGCGGCACATCCCAAGCCTCCAGTGTGGTGGGTGGTCTGATTTTTTAATTTTTGGTTGTTGTTGTCCTTATCCAAAGTTTTCCAGATGTCGTCAATGCACTTTTCAATGTTAGATTTTTAAGTAGTTTTCTTGAATTCGTAGACATCGAGATCTTTAGAGTAGTAGTCATCAGCAATCCACCTAGTATTTATAGAACTAGGCTCTTCGGCGCCAGCTTCTGTTTTTTTGTCGCAATAGTAGCACTGGATGTTCCGGGGGCCACTTCCCTCGCCCTCAACTACATCAGCTTTCTTTGTAGTAGTTGGTCCAGCTTCTCTGTTTAGTAGTAATAGTAATAATAAGTATTCCAATACAAATTTATTTAAGTATTTTATATTATTTCCAATTTGCACTGTGAATTCTTAATTTAAAAATGTTCTTAACCAGGACTTTCCCAATTCTCATCCAAATAAAAATTCTTTCAGAAATTTAACCAAGAAACAAGAGTGCTATTCATGGTAGCATTACATTTTTTCTTGTTTATATGAAATCCAATTATGTATCTATTGGAAAGTAGAAGAACTATAATAGTTTTTCAAGAATTAAATATATTTGCAAATAGTTCTCTTTTCAAAAATATGATTAAATATTGGACACTAAATATAAACTGAGAATTCATATAATAATCTGCATTGATAATATTTATATGCTTAGATTTTTACTTTATAAGTAAAGAAATTAAGTTGCAAATGATGGTTTTCATAGACACTCTCTAGTTTTTACTTGCTGTGCTTCATTACCATAGCACTATAAAGGCATCACTAGTAAAAGAAAGATGTATTTGGGCAATTAAATTTTGTGCTGCTAAGCTTTTCATTATCGATCTTACTTATTCCTCAATTACATTTTGTATAGTAATCTACATTAAAATATTATAGATAAAATTCAGGATTATTTACTAATAGAAATTATTAGTAAAAAGAAAATAGGTATTGTGTTCATTAAATAAGAAATTAACAAAAGATAATTTTTATAATTTAATTAAATGTAGTTTACATTTAACAAAACCTAAAATGGCACTTGAAGAGGTTAAAAAATATGGCAAAATTAAGGTTATCAAATTTATTATCAAGTAAACGGATAAAAATATGTAGGAAAATGATAATAGTTTTTATAGATAAATATTCATTATTGTATTAATGATAAATAAATTAAATTACTATTATTTCAAATAAAATCATGAGTGTTTAATACTTATTTGCTCTTATATTCTTATCATTTAATTCCTCTATTTCCTTCATTACTAGCATCAATAAAATTAATACCTTTACAAAGCATCTTTTTTATTTAAAATTGAAATCTTCTTTGAAATTAAGGTAAATCAATAAGTTGTAATGATTAAAATTGTAAATAAAAATAAGATATTTAACATATTATTATAAAACATAAATCTAATCTAAAATAAGTTTTATTAATCACCAATATCGATTAAGTCTTCTTTTTCCCATTTCCATGTCTCTTTTTAAGCATCCATTTAATTGACATCGATGGTTTTATCTGGTCAAATTACTTAGAAATAAAGTCTAAAGACCTATATTTTTAACTTTTATTAATGAGTCTACCCCTCTAGAGTTTGATTAGTTAGAATACGTATCAAAAGATTAACTTTAAATAGTAAAAAATGATTTTAACTTAATATATAAAGTATTATCATCCTCTAAAGTTATACTATTTATTAAGTTTTTTAATTGTCTTATCTTGATAGCAAGATTATGTATTTAAGTGGCATAAAACTAATAATAATTTCAATCATAATTCTAGGAATATTTAACTTCTGATATCAAAATCATTTGAGAGAATCTTCTCTTCGTTTGAGTTTTGCAGAGATACTTTGGTCCCATAGATCAATTGACCATAACAGTAACACATTCTGAGTAGAGGTAAAATTTACTGCTAGATAAAAATTAATAACATATCCCCAAGAAGTTGTCTTATAAAATACCTTCTCTCTTTCTTCTTTCAATTGAATGATCTACTATTTTCATCAGCAGATCACTAAATTCCTGATGAAATCAATACTTAACAAAGACTTGAAATGTAAATTAAATTCACTGTCAATAGTTATATCGTCTAAATCTTATTGCTCAAAATTTTCTTTTATGCTTGTGATACATTCATAGTTGAATAGAGAATTTTTACTCCGTTTCCAGTTTAACTATTCAAAAAGAAACATTGTGTGCTTTGAGTTTTCCATTTTAAATAATAGTTCTATTAATGAAGAATATTATAGAAATTCAAATGAATTAGAGATAAGCAAATATAATTGTGAAATTGGAATCAATATCAGAGAGATTTATTAATTTAATTGATAATTCATTGTATAGTAGTTCTAGTTGGAGTTTTGAAGAATAATTAATATTAATTAGAAGATTTGTTTGTCAAACTTAATCATTATATTATTTCAGAAATATTTCTTCTTCAATTAATACTAGAAATTGCTAGAAATACTTAATACTTTTATAGTTGATACATTCAAAACCCCAAAACCCCTTAGTGAGGTTTATAAGTGCTTTGATTTGTAGGGTATAGTTGGGGTCTTATTGGGGTTAGTAGAGAAATTAGGCCAATTTGTAATATGAGAAATAGAAATTAGCGAAATTTAGGGTCTATAAATGATGAGTAATATTTAGATTTACTGCTTAAGCTTAGGTATGGTACAAGTATTAATATAGACTAAGTCAAACCAGTAATGAATTATGCTGCTATAGCAAAGCTCCTGCGCAAGAGTGCCTCAACAGTTAGGTATCATTGCTTGTTGGCTGTTTAGCATTATAATTCAGGCACTTGAAAGCATCCTGCAAGAAAATAAAAGTTCTCACAGCACCATATTGACTACCTCTGCGACTCGAAGACTTTAAAGTATTGGGCACACTTTCCACTAGACTACCGAGCTGTGATGTTTCATCGCAAGTTTCCTGACATGCGTATCTCTCCTTAAACTATAGCAAACATTTATAGAAGAACTGGTATTACTTTCAAGACTGTCAACAGAGTGAAGAGAGTGATTGATTTTACAGTGCCATTTTATAGTAATAATTTAAACTATTAATATATGATTAAATGCAGAGAGCTATTACCAATAACATCAAGTTCATACACGCTGATGAAGCTGTGTTTACCTTCAACACCTTTATTAATAAGTCTTGGTATAAGAAGTATGATAATATAGAAGTCTATGATTAAAAAGTGAAGGTAGTCACCCATGCAATTTTAGCTGGTATAAGTGAAGATTCAGGCCTAGAGAATTATGTTATTCACCCTCGCTCTATTAAGCGAGAGTAGTATATAGAGTTCCTACATAAGCTCAGAGAGAAGTATAGTAACCAAGAGATCATCCTGTTTGTTGATAACCTCTCAGTTCATAAGACTAAGGAGTCTAAGAAAGCTTATGAAGAGCTAAACATAACTCCTGTATACAACGTTCCTTATAGCCCTTAATTTAATGGAATTGAATTCTACTGGAGTTAAATCAAGACTCACTACAAGAAGCTGCTGCTGTATCATCTTATGCATGACTTGCCCATCGATACAGTAGACTTAATTCAAAGCAGCTGTAAGAGAGTGAGCGTAGATAAGACAACAGTCTGTGCGAGAGAGGGAAGAATGAATGTTTATAAATAAGTTTTAGATTTAAATGAATGAATAAGTTCACATATTAAACTAACCCATAAAGGGGTTTGGCTTCTCTTTCTTCTCCTCTTCTTATGGCTTGCTTGGGCCCATATTTCTTCTCTTAGTGCCAGCTCCTGCATCTATGTTATTTCATCTGGTTTTTAGACATCTTATTAAAGCCTCTTGCTCACCTCATAAATTGTCTACGACTTTCTTTCTCTGTGAACCTTTGCGTGCTCTTTCATAAGATATATGCCAGTGCCAGATTTTCTACAAAGTTATATGTCAAAGCTTAC
>ARYC01007747.1:0-12623 GCA_000711775.1 Oxytricha trifallax
AAGGCATGTAGGGCACATTATATATTATTGGAATATTCTAGTCTTTGCAATAGTTGTAGAAATCTCTTGAGTGATGCATTCTTAAGTTGTCTAAGAAGAAGACTATTCGTTTTTCAGGCATCTTTTCCTGAACCTTTAAAATAAAGTTCTTAAAGTCTAGCTTTTTAATAGATCTATCTCTCACTCTCCAAGCAACTAACCCTTAATCTTTAGATATGCCGGCTACTATTGCTATAGTTTTTAACCATTACCTCTTATCTTGCATTTAATATTTCTAGTATATACCTCGCCATGATTTAGTTTTTATTAATTTTTATGAAAATATTGCCTCATCAATGAAAATTATTTCATAATCTGATTCTACATAATACTGCACTTTTTACATTAATTCTGCAACTTATATAATCTAGTCTTCAGGTCCAAGTGTCTCTACTTTTGGCCTCAAATATATATTCTTATACTTAACTTTATTCTTTAAGTATATTCTTCGCAATTATGAGGGAGAAATTGATTTGAATGGATAAATTTGCTGAAATAATGCACATCGTTCAATTAGTGAATAAGCTGACCATAATTCCAAAGTCTCATTACTGGTAAGAAAGTCTATATCTTCTTATTGTAAGTTCTTTTATGATTTCAAAACATCTCTAAACTCTAAATTTTAATCCTTATAATATTATTTGATAAGCATCTGTATTTAGTATCTTGATAAATTTAAATTCTACTCTAGAAATTTGAGAGAGCGAACAGGTTTCACTTAATCATTGATAGAGAAAGTACCAAATCTAAGGAAAAATACATTCTTAGGATTAATGAAACCCTTTAATACAAGCTTATTCAAATATTTCATTTTATTTTAATTCTTATATTAAATTAATTAATATACACTAGGCACTCTATGGGGGGAGCCAAGTGAGAAAAGTCGGCATTTTTTTCAGTAGGCTACCCTCCAAAAGCTTCTGATTTATTATATAGATATTTATCAGATGGGATGCAGGCTTGTTAAACAAGTAAAATTTCGAGTCTATAAATAGCTATTGGGATTACTGTCTACTCCAAAATTATCCTAAATAGTTTAGTTTTTGACTGCGCTGCTTCTCTATAGCAGGTCTCATAACATGGTGTTGGCCCCAGTCCTCATTTATTGGGATTAAGAGAATAATAACGATAATAAGTCCATAAAATCCCAAGGCTTCTGCGAAGATGGAAATCAAAATCATTCCGACGAAGATCTGTTCTTGTGGGGCATTAGCGCTGCCACCGCGATTAAGAACTTTCATTATTTGAGTTGAAGAATTTATTTATATTCCCATTCGAGCAAGCTTTAAATTTATATTTTAAGTCTGATTGAATCCATTACGAGGGTTGCGTTCTTCATCTTATTAGTGGTGAGATTCATTTAATTTGGATGATGATTACTGTTTTAGCTGTTAAATTAATCTGTTAGTTTCATTTTGTTAAGAAAAGTGTACATCCTTAAAATCTTCAACTTCTAGCTTAATAGATTGTCGTCTCAAATTCCAGTAGTTGATTTTTATTGCAGTTGTCTTCCACACTCAAAATTCCCGTTTTACTTTCTTAATTTTAAGATTTTCAAATCCAAATTGTTTTTTTATTCTCATAGAATGATTTCTAAACCTTGTTTAGATATATACCATTAGTTAAGAAGCCTAGGAGCCTAAACACTTTCACAGATTTTAATTAATTTCTCTCTAATATGCTGATATTCTTAGAAAATCACTACGTAAACTGATCTCTGAATAATCTTGCGACTTTTCCACTTTTGTTGATTTCAGTAAATTGGCAAAAGGCTCACCACCCCAAGAAGCTATGAAGTATAGTGTTTATTCTGCTGACTGGCACTAAATGCTGTTTATACATTTTAATTTAAAAACTATAGACTCAAATTATATTATTATAAATTGTAGTATAGTGATTAAGCTTGATTATGATTGAATATTTATTTCTAAAAATTGAAAAATTCGACGATTTTTACTGAATGTCAAACTCTTTGACCCCCAATTCAAGTTCAGAGACATGGGAAACACAGTCCAAATTCTACATTCTGGACCAAAAAGAGGGAGAAAAAGAAGAAACAACAAGAGAAAGAACAAAGGAAAAGGTAAACCAAGAGGAGGAAAGAGAAGAAACAACAGAAGAAGATGAAGACTCAGTATACAGGAGAGAATCTCCACTTAACTAAAAGGGCTTGTCCCTTATTTGCACTAAAAAGCAACTAAGATCGGGGGTCCCCAGAGACCTCAATGTGATCTAATTTTTATTATTATTATTATTAATTAAAGAATAAAAATGAGAAAAAATATTCAAAATATCTTTTGATAATAGAATTCTTGAATAAAGATGCAATTAATTTCTCTTGGGGAAGTTTATCAGACTTCGAATGCGATTGTGACTAAAAACACACAGGTCTATATTGTGAAATTGCAAAGAAAATTAATTTGCATTCACAAATTTTTTTCTGTAAGCAGAAAACTTCAAATAAAATTATTAATAATATACTTTCAAGAGAAGATAATATAATAAGGATAGTATAAAGAGGGATTCAGAACTTATAGAAATATTTAAAGATGATCAAAGATGATTTGAAGCAACATTCACAACTTTTTAGATTTTTTTTTTTGTACTTTAATATATTTTAAATAATTCTGTAATTCCAGATTTCTATATACCCAATAGATATGGATAGAGTCAAATTTATGAATGCATTACAAGGAGATGAAATGCATTTAGCAGATAATTTCACCATCAATCACAATGCAAATTTAATAAAACTTAATGCTAAATTAAATCATATACACTTATACAATGGAATAAAATTTGGAAAAATTAATGCCACCTATACCTTCATGAATTCTTTATCGAATTTCGCAATGTAGAAAAAATTAAAAATAAAAGTTTATAATCTTAATTTAAAATAATATTTTGCCAACATGAAATTAATCAAGCTTATTAATTTGTATTAATAGGGATTTTACTACATATATAGCTAAATATGATGCTTTCCCTAAAAAATAACTTGAAAAATACTGATGAAGTACATATTAATAATTTTTAAATATTTATAAATAATCATTTTTTAATTTGTCAGATAATTTAATTATCTATCTTTCAAGTATAAAAATTTATTTTTCTCAAATAGTTAGTTAAAGGTTTTGAGAAATTGACTCCAACTCCATGTTAGGACGTCTCACCTACCGTCAAGGCGTCTCAAGTATCCTCATTAGGTTACATAAAAAGAATATAAGAAATTGTTTTTATTAAACTTTGGGGGGAAGTTTCCTGCCCCAAAATTTTATATGCACCCTAGGGGGGTAGTTTCCTGCCCCATACATAAAAATATGTAATTTTTATAATTTTCAAAGAATCTTTATCATCAATTATGATGTAGTTTTTTTAAATTTAGCTTCAAATATCATTTCTACCTTGATAATGAATTTAAAATTTAATGAAAATTACATTAATTATTAATAAAAAACACTTATTTTAGCCTTGTTAATAATATATAATTTGATAAAGAATAATCATGTACCTTGAAAATTATATAATAATAAATGTTGTATAGTACATGATTATGGTAATTGAAATTGAAATTTATTGTTTCTATTAAAATTATTTCAAAAACCATAAAATTTAATGTTGGGGGCAGGAAACTTCCCTCCCCCAAACTTTGACTCTATTATCTTAACGAACAATATATTAAATCAGTTAAATGATTTCTGATTGCTACATAATTTTAATTGTAAATAATTATTTTCTTTAATTATATATAGATAATATCTTATCTTTATTTTGCCTATACTATGAAATTTAGCATATAATATCTTTTAATTTAGTTAAAGACATTTTTAATTTATAAATATTTTTTTTTCTTTATGATGTATTAAATATGATAATTTATTTCTTTAAATCCTATTGAGTATATATTAAATTTTGATGTTATAATAAGTCTAAAGAAATTATTTATATTTTTACTAGAGGAATCAAAGGCATGCATAATATAACCACAGATCTTTTCGAATACATAGATTCCTAAAAAATATCAAAATCTTTGATCCTGAATTAATTGCTTTCTTCTAGAGACTAAATCAAAAGGTAGACCAGCAAAGTCTATTTAAAAAGAATAAGGTGGAGATCAGTTGATCTAAGTGAGAGGTCTTTCAAATAATAATCGCTGTAGATCCACTATTTTCAAGCAATTTATCATAGGTTATTAGTTAAACCTATAAAATTTGATTAGAAATTATTTCAAACTTCTTAGGAAATCTATTTTCATTTTTTAAAAATATTTTATTAAGTTCTCGCATAACCAGAATACATCCAAAAATTTGAAAGGAAGAAAGATAATAAATTTGAAATTACTTGCCTTGAATTTAAAGTTGCCATAAAGTAAAATTGCTAATTTTCAAGTTTCTTAAACTGAGAATCCTTAAGACAAAAGTAAGAGTAATGATCATTTAGCTGACATTTACATGGCATGGAATGAGATAAAAAAAAATCTTTAACATCGACATTAGAGTTTATTAAGACAATTTATTTTAATTAGAAATTTCCATTCATTAAACAATTAAGTAAATAAATTCACACGATGTATATAAAGAATTTAAACTACCAAAAATTTTTAATGATAATCAATTAATAAAAAATCTACAACTGTCACAAAAAATACTAAACAACTATTAAGTTCAGGATTAAGGTTCACTCTAGAACATAGCAACATCAATTCATCTATACTCTATTAGGTTATTGAATTTAATTTACTTTTTTGGATATGTTTTGAGAGTGCCAATATAAAAGTAGTGTTTTCAGGAGAGTAGTTATGTATTTAAGAATATATTTTTTATATACCGACCCATATTTAAATTTTAGCAAAAACTTAATTAACTTATAAAATTATATAAAACAGCATTCACTCTATATAAGCAAGTAACGAGCAAGGATTATCTAGAGATAAGCATACTATTGTAGATTATACAGTTGATAATGCCTTTTCTATGAAAAAAATTGCTAAAGTAATCTAATGAAATAGAGAAGATTCATTTTCATTGAGATGCAGACATTGTAACTATGAGTAGTGAGTAGAATGAAAAAATGTATTATATATTATTTAGTTTCTAAAAATTGAAGGCACGGAACTATCATACATATAATTTTAATGATTAAGTTGATCGAACAATAAAAGCAAGCGATTAGTCCATTCAATTTTGATATAAAAAGTTGGTAGAGAGTAATGACGAATCAAGCATCAATGAATAATTAAAATAATCTTCTCGAGCCTCTAAATCTTAGCAGTAAGAGGCCTCATAAATGTAAAAATCAGTTTCAAATTACAATAGAGATATCGAAGTTAATCAATCAGACATTGAAAACCACCATGATTAGATCTAACTGGAACTAAACATGAATCAGGGCAGTAAGAAAAAATCCTCATTACCAAAAGAGCTGAAGAACAGAACTTTTTTAACTTAAAAAAATCAACTAAAAGATAGAAGTTATGGAGAGTTTGAATGTGAGTAACAACGTTAGCAAAAACTAACAAGGACAAGGAACTTCAGGTGGGAAGGAAGAAGAGAAGGTTCGGTGTAGAGCCCTGCAATTATTTTTGGATCCCGACAAGAAGTTTTAGAAGCAAAATCTTAACAAAATAATTAAGATTTTTTCAGGAGATGCTTTTTAAGAGTAGGATATTATTCCTGAAAACTCATCCCAGATCTATGACATAAACGATTAAGAAAGCAGAAATAGGAAGTCTTAAGCAGCAAATATTGCCTCATAAAATGACATTATTCCGACCGTCTGGATTTCGAATTCATAAAAAAATATAAGAGTATTTTATATCAGAAAAATCCTACAAACACTATAATTAACTTTAGTTGTTTAATTAAATACAATAATGAGCAAAATTTACATTAAGATTGATAGTAATATGAATCAGATGAGGAAAAAGATGATGACTTATCAGAAAAAAGTAACTAAAAAAGTAAGAAACTGATTAAAATTAAAACTGAGATGAAGAACATGAACGAGATGATAACTCCTTATCCTCGAAATTAAATTTTTCAAGATATTATAACATCATTAAGTAAGAAAGTTGCTATAGTGGCAAGGAAAGACAGTCTTTATGAGCGATAAGCTGGTATAAATGCAGATATACAATTTTTAGAAAATGACTCAGTTTCATAGATAAAAAAGCAATAAAAAACTTGTATTAATAAGAAGCCCTACAAAAGATGGAAGATAAAATCGAAGCGTACATTTAAATAATCAATGATATAATTATCTAGGAACTTTTTTTAAAATAAAGATTCAGATGAAGAACAAAATTACCAAACTTACATTTACAGAAATGAAGTGCCATAAATTTTCCTACGATTCAGCTAACTTAATGCCAATTAGAGAAATTAAGCAGCTTTATTTTCATTATTAAAACTCAGTTAATAATTGTAACAGTAATTTTTTAATAATTAAGTTCTATAGATGAAGATGATGATACAGACAACAACAATAGATATGGCAAAGGATTGAATAGAATTTTATAGTTTGTATAGAAAGACTCCAACAAATAAAAACTAACCCTATAAAATGCATAGAGGTTGATTACGACGATGAATGGCAATATTAAAGAATTACAAAATGATGATGGTTAACAACAGAGCTGCAAATAAGTTGCAATTAATGAAAAATTTATTAAAATTTTAGAGTAAGATTTTTAAGACTTTGCTTGTCAAATTTATTAAAATAATTGATAGGGGTCAAGAAGAAGGAGAGAAAGTAAAAGGAGATAAAATTCAATAAAATTAAGGCTTAAAACAGATAGGATTTATCAATGGTCTTATATTTGTGAGATTATTGGAAAAAGTGCTACTGGAACTGCAGTTGGCTACACTATTGATGACGATGAAAATTTGAACGAAAATCAATGAATTTAAGAATCTCTAACTAGAAGAAATTATAGGAGTTTAATATATTAATTACATATCATTATCCTTAATTAATTATCTAATGAATTTTTTTTTTCTTAGAAGCACTTTTTTGTTTTTGTTGAACGTTTAAACAGTTTAAAACATATTTGAAAAATTTTTATGCATTTAGGGATAATTTAATATTTAATATGAAAGTCTATGTATTAATTACTATTATGCTTTGTTCTTTATGTCATTCACCTAACTATATTCCTCTTGAATATTTTATATACTCTGCTCTACAGCTTCTAGTTTTGTAATGATTATACTCTGTAATTGCTGCTAAATTAAAATTTTTACAATAATATTTACATCAAGCTTTAATCATCAATCATTAGTAGTAATGAGTAATCTCAAATTAAATTTAACATATCACTGTTTAATACTAAAATCAATACCATCAATCTTAGTCGTGACGTAGAAGTATCTGAGTGAGTTGACGTGGCAATCAATGACGTGGCAAGTCGTGAACTAGAAAACTCCAAAAAACCACCTCGCCCCATTCCACATTTCCCTGTACCGAGATGTAAAATCAGAGATAAGAGCCTAGCGAACTAGGAGTATCCCCGCAGAGCTCGCAGAGATCTGCTTCCTGTAAACAATTAAAAGGGAGTCTGGAGAAAACGCTTACCAGGTGCCACCGCTGCTGAAATAGTAGTCTCTGTCCCTTCGCTGTGGAAGCTCATTAACCCGACCTGGTGTGGGAGAAAAATCATTATCATTGGCTTCTATGGTTCTCATCGTCTCACTTTTGAAGGTTGAGCACCACCTTCATCCTGCTCCCTATTACCTAGGAAACTGAACTCACGCCAGGAAGCTCATCTATGCAGGGAAATCCTTAGCATGCAGACGACTCGAGGAGTCTAGGATCTGACAGATTGAACCCCGCAGACTGGACCCTAATGCGGTGAACCCAGCAACCCCCTGCCTACCCTCAGCAGGCCTTAGTGTAGTAGAAAGCTCTATTAGAAAGTCTCCAGCCTCGGGCCCATGTGGGTCACCCTATCCTTATAACTTTCTAATTTAATAATAATTATCATCAATCATTAAGACCTAACTACAAGAAATTTTATGATCGACTTAGAGTTGCAATTTCAACAGAGGTAAAAGAATTGTTCATCATTTAGCTTTGTTGTTCTTTGTGGACTACTTCTCGGTTTATAGAATGGCTTAAGTTTGAGCAAATTCAACGCTATTTTGAGAACTTTAAACCAGGATATAAATTTCAACTACAGAATAAATAATTGTTGTGGGTTCTGTGCGGCCATCTAAGCTAAAGTGGTCAAGTTACTATGGTGAGGGAGGGCCATGTTTACGATATCAGTGCTTTTTTTCTTTAACTAATGCTGCTCTCTCTGGTGTTATGTTCAAAGTGATTTTCAAATTTTTTCTTTAACTATAAAACTATTGTATTTAAAATTCATAGAATCATTTTAAAGAAAAAATTCATTGAGCTCTCTAATTTATTTACTATAAAAGTGGCTAAATATAATTATAAAATCTGTTAGGCCCTCTGTCGTTAGCATAGATGTTTATGAGAAAACTTCAGCATTATTTGATTTAGCTGAAGTCTTAAGTGTGAGCCTTTTGAAATTATTTTAGACTTTCTGGAACTTTTAAAGGATTTTTTTTAAGTAACTGTTCCTAGAAGTATTATTCTACAAGTTCAGTGGATCAATTATCACTATGTTTGCGCTAAGGGACCAAACAAAAGGTAGAATCACCTATTGATAATAATATTGTATTATTTATTTTAATTTATTAATACCCTTCATTATATAATTATACCCATATGAGTCATTAAAGAATTTTTCGAGAAAAACTAAGAAACCAATCAATAGTATAGAATGGCTAAAATTATGGTTTCCTTTTAAGTCAAAGTAATTCATGTATGCTTCTAAAGGATTACTGCTCTTAAAGAGCTAATACACTCATATAAAAATGAATTATTATAATTCTTTATTCTTACCATAATAATGAGAATTAAAATAGTTAAGTGCGAGGAATCTCTTATATAATATAGATACTTTCTTTAAATTTTAATTGTTAGAAATAAAATATTACACTAATGAGCAACAAGGAAATCTTATATTAGTTTTTGTTATTTTGAGTTGGCTAATTAAGTCTTGGCAGACAATATTTGAAGTGACTTAGTTCATCATTTTGCTGCAAGAAGAATCATCAAAAGTAATAACAACAATGAAATACCTCAATTCTTCAGGAATGGTCTCAAATCAAAATCAAAAGCCATGATTTTTCATTTCTTTCTCACTAAGTTAGTAAAAGTCAACCTTATTTTTTATGACAGGAATGGAAGCATTTTCAATTGATTTGACATTTTTTTCGAGTAAATATCACTATCTTAAAGAGCTCCAGAAAATTTGTTTTTATCTTGGATAACTGCAAACCTGTCTCCAATATAAAGTCCTGTTACGGCGCAGTCTATATCTCTAGATTCTAAAACTAAACCAGTGAAAAGAGACCTGAAAAAAAATTAAAGAGCGGGATTCTAATCCACAGCAAAACTTCCCTTGTTGTCTAGAGTATTTTATTAAAGACAAAGTCTCTCTCAGGCTTTAGCATGTTCAAATTGTAATGGACGCTTAAATTTTACCTGCCTAAATCTTAATCAAACTTTTCATAGAAAGCAATTTCTTTGTTCTAATGAATTCAAGAATCGGATCTTTAAGATATCTGAGTTTCACCTTATATTGCTTAAGCCTTGTTCATCTCAACAAGAGTTTGAGGAGAGCTTATGAATTAGGGAATAGTGTTCAACGATTATTAATTAAATTTCACCGAATTGAAGATTTTTACATGATCAAGTCTTATTCTTATTAATAGTAAGGCTACCTATCTCTTTTAGAAATTAAAACCAGGATGATTTAGGAGGGATAATACCAACTGGGTTAAAGTAGGCATTGGGACTTGATTAGTAAGGTAGGAATACAAATGTTAGGTGTTTGGTAATGTTGGATACCTACTTTTTAACATATTAGAAAAAATTTTCTTAAAACCATTAATTATAAGAAAACAAATTTTAATACTTTATATTGAAAAAATATAACTAAGAAGGTTTATCCATCATTTTTTACATGGAATATACATAATATATCTATTTATATCATTTAAAATATATTTGCCGGTTTCCATAATACATTATATTTTGATCATTATATTGATGAATAAATTGAGGCTCTTAAATTAATTATCTTTGTACTGGGATTTATTACTAAGGAATGAATCCATATTCTACTATGGTTAAGGATAGAAGGAATCTTTGTGATTGTTTGGATTTCATTACTAGAATTGTTAAAGAGGAATATTAACTATTGAGGTTGCATGTTGAAGTTAATTTTTGTCTAGTTTATATTCTATTTATAATGTTAGATTGAGTTATTTTACAAAAATCCAGTCCCACATTATTGTTATTGTCATGATTTATTTGTTTTGCATTATTTTGGCTTTGAGAATTGTTTGTCTTTCTGTAAGTTATGTTGTTACTAGAGTGGTTGTATTAAACTGAGTTCTTCTTTGATATTTGGGATGGAGTTTTTTAATTTGGCAAAGATTCCTACTGTTGGAAATAACTTAAACAAATAATGGGATAGTCTAGTTTTATGCCTTTTTTTATTGTTATCATAAAGTGTTCAACTCTTTTGTTGAGTATTATGACAGATAAGAATGGTTGAAGGAGTTTTATCTAGATGTTCAAAAATTAATGGAGTAAAGTTATTTATAAAGTTTTGATAGTTGCTTGAAGACTGGCATTAAGGAGTGAATATAGCTGCTTTTGAGCTATTCTAAGAAGTAGAAATTTAAATTTAAAATGATATATATATATAGTTATGGTGGTAAAGTGAAAGTCTCCTATATTTAATGCAAAGCTTGTTTCATTGTGGACTCTATGATCTTATTTGAGAATTATTGGAAAGAAAAAGCAAATGCATTATCCTTTAAAAATATAGAAGCATCAATGCTATCAGTAAAAGATATTTAGATTTAGCTTGATTGTTATATTTATTCCTAACCTTGAATAACCATGGGATCTTTATATTCTTCATAATAATTGGCATAAATTTCTATCAAGGTATCAGCAACAGTGTTAGTTCAATCTGTGTTATCAGTTTGAGAAACAAGTTCAATATCCTGATATTGACTCTGATATTTCATGTACTTGAAAGTCAAATTATAAGTTTAATTGGTTTGACTATCTTTTGCGAAGTTCTTTTCATTCATGAATTTTGAACTTTTGTCACTAACGCGATCGGCAACTTTACTGTGAACAGATTCTCGATCTTCATTTTTTTGGACTTATTTAAACATAAAACTTTTCTAAATTTAATTTTCGTTCATTTTTGGGTCAAAAATAAAAATATAAATCATATGTGTCAATGTTTTCACTCAAAACTATAAATTAAAATTTCACAACTTACAACACATGTTATGCCATTAAGCAAAAGCCAGTTGTCAAAAATGATCTTCCCTGTATTCGGGGAACTCACTTTTAGAGAGATGATAGAGGTGATAAAAGCTAATATACATACAGCATTAGAAAAAATAGCTTACTGCTGTTCATAGTGACACTTCAAATTTCAAAAAATTACTTCTCTATAACTAAATATAAATATAATTTTAAATAACATTAAATCCAATAAAATCGCAATTAAGGCTCTTAGATATTTAAAATTTACTATAGAAAATCTATAAATTAAAATATAAAATACTAAAAATGGTGTTGCTGGAGCAGTTGGTTATTCACTAAAATTTGTAAGTTACAAAAAACAATTCAAAAAAAATTAAATTTCAGCAATACTTACCGCAAAGAGTTCCGAGTCAGTAGATCCAAAATTGAGAAACTCTGGGAAATGATGGGAACAACAAAGTAAATACGGTCAAATGGAGCAAAAAAAGAAGGAGAATGGAGAGATCATAAAGCTGTTACTAGATTTTAACTCTGTAATTACCTATACAATTACTTATTATTAATAAAATACAAAAGAATAGGAAACCGTATATATAAATTATAAAAAATACAGATACAAAAAAGATAATAAATTAGAATCAGATTAGTAAAAAAGCTTGAATATGAAATAAAGGCTAAATTGCAATTATTATTAGTAAAATGCTAAGTGCTCTTTATTATTGTTAAGTTTGAATTTTATTTATTTTTAATTTCTAAAATTATTCTATTATATCGAAGCAAGTTTCATGTTTATGAATCTGTATTCTTTCTTACGGGATTTATGATTTAGTGTATGTAACTTTTCATCAAATTATTGTTATTCTAGGCATTTTAGAATTATCTCTGCAAATTCCGTTTCGTAATTTTCATTTGATATTTCTTTGTATGCTTTGTGTTATTAGTATTCATTTAAAGTCTAAACTAAGAATACTAAAGGGTTTAGATTACTTAAAAATTCTATATAATGCGAAGACCTCCTCTTCCATTTTAATTTTGAATTATCAATTTATATTCAGCTTAATTTAAACTACTAACAATTTTTAATTTCAAAAAATTCACATATAATATTTAAGACTTTTTCCTTTTAAATTATAGACAACCACATTTTTAAAAATAATTATAGACTACAATTTGTTGGAGTTTTAAATGTCTCATGTACCTCACACTTTGATTTTTGT
>ARYC01007748.1:0-11594 GCA_000711775.1 Oxytricha trifallax
CTCATGTACATGTCTATAAACTGGTTACATGGTAGAAATATAAGGAAATTTCCATAATTATTATATTCGTGGTAAATTCGTAAAAATCATAAAAATATTATAGAATGCACGCATTTATACACTCATGTACATGTCTATATCTTGGCTACATGGTAGAAATATAGGGAAATTTCCATTATTATTAAATTCGTGGTAAAATCGTAATAATAATTAAAATATTAACAGTATCACGTATTTATAAACTCATGTACATGTCTACAATCTGGCTACCTCATAGAAATATAGGGAAATTACCCAAATTATTAAATTCGTGACAAATTCGTAATAATCATAAAAATATTGACATTAACACGTTTTTATTAACTCATGCACATGTCTACAATCTGGGTACCTCATAGAAGTATATCGAAATTTCCCAAATTATTTGTTCGTAGTAAATTCGTAATAATCAAAAAAATATTAACATTATCACGTATTTGTACAAAAATATAATTAAAAAAAAAAAATATAAAATTTGAATATTTAAATATTAATTTTGAATAAGGTACAATTCATACAATAATTATTATAATATTTAATTTAAAAAATTAAAAAAGAATGGAAGAAAAAAATAAAGATCTAAACTCAGTTCACGTTAACCAAACAGAACTGTTTTTAGCAAACCCCATTTAGCATAATTAAGGGTAAATGCTGCCCGAAAATGATGACTAAATAATACACAGTTAAGATAATATGGACCTTGAAAGTATCAATTCAGACTTTCTAAATATTGTTCAACAATAGGATTAAATGAAGTTTTGTTAAGCACTTGCATAGTACTCGTTTAGTCTGGAATTAAATAATTTGTTTGGTTAAACAAAATTTGAAGAAATACTAACTAAGTTGAAAAATGCAAAATTTTCAGAGTAATTGCTAAAAAAGTTTAATGTTGTTGACAAATCAGTTAAAGACATAAACAAAAAGAAAAATTATTTAAGTAAGAATCTACTTGATGATTATGACACAAATGAATCTAAGAACATAATGTATGTTTTAAAAAGGACAATAAGAGGAAAAAAAGAAATGATTAATAAAGTAAAAGTAATTCTTAATATAACTGAATCAGAGAGTGAGAACTTCATTAATAGGTTAAAATTGCAATATAACCTAGGACATACATTATTTTATATGAGGACTAGACAGATCAGAAATTCAACATTACCTGCTGAAGAGAGATAATTTATTCAAAATACATTTTATATGTAGAAGAAGGAATTTGAAGACTGCATGCAATTATTAACTACAAAAGGAGTTTTAGGAAAGGTTCTTGAGGCAAATGATATTAAGATAGGTAGTATTGGATCTTTACAGAGGGATATATAAGAAAAATTATTGAATAGAAAGTATATGACAGTTGAATACATAAGAAAGCATTATTAAGGACTTGGAGAACAAACAATATTATATTACCTACCAAAGTTCTAACAATATCAATTAAAGTTGAGAAGATTAAATGAGAGACTTGAATAAAGTATTTCTGAAACACCTTGTGCATAATGTGGATGCAGAGCTTAGCTTATATCATTAAGAAAGGAAGACTATTACAGAGAGTTAGAGACTATTATGGGAAGAACAAGAACTTAGTAAAATATGCATGAATTTGAAGACAAAATAAAGTAAAAGGTAGACTAAGAAGGTACTACAGTATACAAAGTATGTTACTACTGTTGGAAAAATGAATTAAAAAATACAATTCCAGAGAATACTATGCCTCAACCAGAATAACTTAAGAAGCTAAAAAGCAAAGCAGAATAGGCTTTAATAAGACTTGGCTACATATATTCATTCATTTAGAATACAGCAACTTCAGGATATCAAATGATGAAGGGAGATACAAATTTCAAACTTTTTAACACTGACGTTGGAATGCATAAAATAGCTTTGTAATATGATTGGATGTAACATATATCAGCAGGTTAAAAGGCAAAAGTAGATGAAGCACTTAAATTGCTTAAAGATATTAATCATCTGTATCAAAGAGGTGTGTGTACATATGAACTATGGTAAAGGCTTAGTACAAACGAGAAACTCAAAGATTTAATAGAAAGCGACTAATTTAAATGTAGAATAGCAAGAGGTTATAATTAAGACTAGTTTTATATTAAAGTAAAGGACTTATAAGAAATTAACAAAGAAGATCATAAAGATGATGAAGGAGAGTGGTATGTAGTACCTTCAGCTAACTCAGAGCATGGACATGACCTATTTAATGTAAAGGACTTGAGAAGACTAGCTGCATTCGAAGAATATGTGGAATCAGAGAATTATGAAGATATTCTTAAAGATATACAAGAAAAGTTTAAGGATGACAGCAAAGACAACTAGAAAGAAGTAAAAAAGAACTTAGTTTATTATGCAGACAAGTTCTTAGAAGAGAAACTATTTCCTACATTGTTTCCTACTGGATGGGGAGGATATAACTCATCTTATTATAGTACAGGCATGACTATCACATAATATGCAAAGATGAAACTATTAAGTTGCAGAGCTGAATTCAGAGAACACTATGACTTTGTATTTTGGCTATTTGATAGAAAAAGAAAAGAATAAATGATATCATTCAGTAGAGGTGTTAAATCAGCACATCCCGACCAACATAAACAACCTCTTACAGCTAAGGATATATTATCATAAAAAGATTGTGGTGAAGTAAGAGCTTACTACTGGACTCATAGACTATCACACTAGCAAGTAGGAACTTCAGCTTACTACTCAGCAAAAGGTTAAGAATTGCTAGCAATGCTTGAAGAGGGATACAAAAGATACGGATTTAGATTCCCTCATCTTTTTATTACTTTAACTCACAATGAAAATGATGAATACCTACTTAGACTAAAAGCTTAACACAAAGGACGCTTCTGGAATGATGCAATGGCTTCAGTATCAAACTTTTACTTGAAAAGTAGATTAGCAATGTAAATGATCAATGGAAGTGACAAGAGCCCAGGAATCTTTGGTAAAGTAGTTATGAGCTTTGAAAGATATGAATTTCAACTAAGAGGACCACCTCACTTGCATGTTTTGATATGGCTTGATGAAGAGGATGCAAAGAGACTTGATGATGGTTATTCAGTTTAAGCATGCATTCCAGAGTATGATGATGAACTTGCAGAACTAGTTAAGAAGCTTTAAAAACATGAATGTAGAGAAGGAAGATGTTACTAAAAAGATGAAGAAAAAAAGTGTAAATACGGATATCCACAATAACTCAGCTAGAATGATAAAGTTGAAGATGAGTATTTTATCTATAGAAGGCTTACTGAGGAAGATAGAAGAATTGCACCTTACAATCCATTACTTTTGAAATTCATGAAATCAAACTGTTGTGTAATGAGAATGACTCAAAGAGAATCAGTTCAATATATAATTAAATACGTTTCAAAGAGAGAACCAACTATGTTAGGAAAACTAGTATACTAACATGATAACGCAGCACAGAGAGAAGTACTTAAACACTTAAAATTAGGAGTAGTTAGCATATGTGAAGCTTATTGGATATTATTAAGACTACCTATGGTTATTAGAGAGCCAGCAGGCATACACTACCACGTAGCACTACCTGGAAACAAAATAAGGATGCTTAAGAAAGATGTAGTATTAGCAGAGCTAGATAAAGACACTGAAGACATCTATTAGAATGGACCACTTCAATACTATTATAACAGACCCTTAATTCATGATGGACTAACCTTGTTTGATTTCTTAAGAGAATACGGATATATAAGAGGTAAGAAGAAAGTACCTAAGACAGCAACTAGAGTAGCAGAGAGTAATACAAAATAATTCAGAGGAGTATGGTATTTCAAGAGAGCAGACCCTTATATCTTATCAACTAACAAACTATTCCCAAGTGACGGTGAGGTTTACTTCTACAAAATTTATTTAGAGAACATAGCTCACAGAACTTTTACAAAGTTCCACAGAGACAATAAAATGAAGAGTTGGTACATAGAACTACTTCTAAATGACTTATTACCTATGAGAGAAGACTATGACTAAGAGTCCTTAACTAACCTATGGAAAGTATCAAAGATTTCTAGACTAAGACTATAACAGATGCTACTGGACTTACTTAAAGACAATTCACTAACCAGAGATTAAAAAGCCAATGTATCAAAATAGAAATATGCAGTTGATTTTGAAATGGAAAATGAAATCTATGATTTACAAGAAATAGTATAAAATGCGAAACAATCCAAGTCAAAGACAGACTATTAATCATTAGAGTTCTTACAAGACTATGTTGACAAGACAGAAACTGAAAAATACTTCAAAAAGACCTTTGACTACAATCCAAGAGCAGAAGCTGTACTTGTAATGTACATTCAAAACAATATATTAAATAACCTACTCAGCAGAGATCAAATAGGATGCCTATCCTTTATCTATGATAAGATATTCCTATAACATAAACAATGCCTTGTATTCATCACAGGAGGAGCTGGTAATGGTAAGAGTCACATGATTAAGCTTCTACATGCTTTCTTAACTTATGTAATGGGATATAACGTAGCACTTACAGCATCAACAGGTATAGCAGCAGGAAACATCAATGGACAGACCATTCACTCATTAATGAAGATACATGAAAAGATGAAGGAAATGAAACATATTGATCCACTCTCAGAACTACAAAAAACTATTGCTAGTATCTAAGTACTTATAATTGATGAAGTATCTCTACTAACAGAATCTAGTTTTAATAAAATAGAAGCCACTTGCAAAATAACAGAACTAAAGACCTTCCCTAGACAAAAAATATTTGGTGGTAAACATATTATACTATGTGGAGACTTATTACAAACTTAAAGTGAAGGTACAGCTTAATCAGAAAAGACCTTATAGAATTGCATGTGTTATGGTGAGATCTTCCAGTAAAACTTCGAATGGATCATTCTAAATGAAAACTTCAGATAAAAATAAGATGTAGACTTTAAATTAATGCTTGACAGAATCAGAGAGAACAGATACCTTCCCAATGACATTGAAGAGCTTAATAAAAGAGAAGTAGATGAAACTAGTCCTTTAGTCAATGCAATTCTTACTAATCCAGAATATCATGTACTAGTAGGTAAGAAGTTCTAAGTACCAGAGTATAACAAGTATGTAAATCAGATAAAGATAGGATAACAAGGAGTTATGATAGATTCATAAGATTTTAGAATAGAAGGGCAAAACGTTCAGAAAATTAATAAAGACAGTATTGACGAAGAGGATATCAGAATGATTAAAAGCCTAAATCAGTCCAAGAATGTTAACTTGTAGTAATTAGTATAACTTCACATTAATGGAAAGATAATGATAACAAGAAACTTTGATTTACACTTCCATATGGCAAATGGTTAGATAGCAACCCTTCTAGAAGTAGGACCTAACAATAAGTACTTGAAAATAAAGAATTAAAAGACAGGAGACATTCAATATTTAGGTAGACATCAAGATGAAATACTTTATGAAGGTAATGATGTAAAGTTATAAAGAAATCAATTTGCAGCAGTAGAAGCCTATGCAAGCACAATACACAAGGCATAGGGACTTACATTCAAAGGTATCTTTATAGATTGCAGTTAAATATTTGGCAAAGGACAGTTCTACACAGCTTTATCAAGATGTCCAACTTTAAACAATGTTTACCTTATTAGATTCAATGAATCAGTATTATTATACAGATAGGACATGCTTGAGACATACATTAACATGGGAAAGAACTGGACTGAACACAAAAAGAGATTAGAAGATAATAAAGTAGTTGACAAACTATTAGCAAAATTAGACGAAAAAATAAAGTGTTATGATGAAGACAAGATACAAGACATATACAATAGACTTAAAGATGTTGATCTAAACATTATAATTGAATCTGGATATCAAAGACTATTCAATACAGATCAAGAACAAAATTAGAATCAGAAACAAGAAGAAGAAAAGAAAGAACCTGAACTTATTACCAAGATTGAAAATCTATCAAAGAAACGACAATAACCTGAAAATGTAATTATGAAGGACGAATTTAGTGATGACAGTGGCCCAAAGGATGATAGCCCATATGATAGTAACAAGAGTGACTATGAGAGTTAATATAGTGGACCAAGAGATGATACACCACTAGAAAGTGATGAAGATGAACTTATGAGTTAAAGTGACTCTAATATAGAATCTAGCGAATCAGATGATGATTAAAAGCACTTAAACATACTTATAAAGGACTTGGAAAAACATATTTAACAATCACCTCAACAACCAAAGCCAAAGGCTCAACCAGTAGTAAAAGTTAATCCATTCTTAGTTAACTATCCTGTACAATAGCCAAATCCATTCCAAGCAGCAATGAACCAGCAAGTATTCCCTTTTATCAGATGGTACAATAATTCATGCCTACATGACTCGTTAATGCATATATTCTACTTTGGAATATACAACAAGAATTAAGAAATCAAATCAAATTAGGTAGATTAGTGTTTAAGACCATTAGTACAAAGTTGCAGAGAACTAGACAGAATCAATAAGAACAGACAGTATCCAGCGTCAAATGATTTCTATGCACTGTGTGAAAGACAAATTAGAGCAGTACAGCCTTTAAGAAGATAGATAGGTGGAAGATTTTGTAACTTTGATGATATATAAAATTTCTTCAAATAATCAACTCATTTCAAAGTAGGAATTAATAAGAGATCCTGGTGCAGCCATCTTCATTGCCAATATGATGTTACAAATTATGAAGAATTAGCAAGTATCGAACTTTAAGAATTAGTTAACAATGACATTAGTTAATCAGTAATAGGGTCACTTTAAGAAACAGATTTAATATGTGATTAATGTAATCAACAAACAATGACAAGAGAAAAGACTATAGTATTAGCCCCAGAATTCTTAATAGTAAATAGTGTGATGGCTGAACCAGTGTAAATAACAGTAAACAACAACATTCAACTAGACTTATTTGATGGAACATAAGCTGTATATGAGATCAGTGGAATAATATACTTTGCATGCAGATCAGGACCAATGTCAATAGCAGACCACTTTACTTCAATATTAAGAGATGGAGTTCATAATGATGGTGATCAAATGAATGGGTGGTGGTTCTATAATGGTAAACTTACAAACAATCCAAGAAATATGCATAAAGCATTTGACAACTCAAACAACTTAAACATAGGTCCTAATCCCCCTAGACATACCTTGATACCTTAGATAATCTTTTATAATAGGATCTAATGATCAAGATAATTAAATAACTTAATTGACTTAAAAAATTTAAACATAATTAATCTTATATAATAAACTTTATTTATAGTATATATTAAGTATTATAAGTTATCTATATTTATAATGTATAGTATGTTAACATGCAAAAAGTAGGGACTATATTTAATCCTAAAAAAATAAAAATTAATAATGCATTACATAATATTGTTAAAAAACAAACATAATAAATAGAATACAGGCAAATACAGATAATTACCTAATAAAACATTGTAATAAATAAATACATAAATAATAAACAGTTAATTAATAATATGATATTAAAAATAAATTTAATAAATGTATATTAATAATTTAAAAATTATTTTTATATGTAATAGTATAAAATGAAAATTATTTTTCAATTTATACTGTTAAAAAACAATATATTTTATGCTTTAATTTTTTTAGTTTTTATTCTAAATAGAATTCGTGGAAGTAAAGAAAAAAATATTATGTTTACGAATTTGTATGGTCCTTACAAAAACGCACCTTTTAAGAAAAATTTATCAATAGCAAGAATTTATCATCTCAATAATAATTAATACTTTATTATATACTATGATTAGTATTAATAAGGATGTTGTTCCGAATTCGTGTATTTTCATTAAAATTTAGTAGTATTACGAATTTGTTAGGTCAATTAGAATTCGTGACTTAAGATAATATTTTAATTCTTTTATGTATTTGGTCGATCCATTAAAATTCGTGAGTTATAATAATATTTTTATATTTTTACGAATTTGATTGATCCATTAAAATACGTGACTTAAGCTAAAATTATTAATTTATTACGAATTTGGTCGGACTAATCAAATTCGTGACTTATAATAAAAATTTTAATTTAATGCGAATTTGGTCGGACTAATCAAATTCGTGCTTTATAATAAAAATTTTAATTTCTTACGAATTTGGTCGGACTAATCAAATTCGTGACTTATAATAAAAATTCAATTTAATGCGAATTTGGTTGGTCCATTAAAATTCGTCACTTAAGATTAAATTTTTGAACATTTACGAATTTAGAATGTTCATAAAAATTCTTACATTTTTATAAAATTTTTTAAGATTTACGAATTTAGTCTGTCCATTCATATTCGTGTAGAGAAATAAAATTTTATAACTATCACGAATTTGAACTATTAATTAAATATTTAAAAATAAATTAAAATCTCAAATGTTTTAACTGAATATTTAAATTTAAATATTTAAAATTGAATATTTATAATTATTTATATAATATATAAGTAGAAATTTAATTATATAATTATAAATTAAAAAATGGGAAAAACTTAATACTACTATAAATGTCAAAAATGTTTGCTTAGTGGAATTCCAAAAAGCAAAAGAAATGAACATGCTTGTGCTAAAGTATTTGGGAAACAGATTTATGAAATCAGCAAGAAAATAAAAAAATCAAATCGCAAATAAGAATAAAAATAATTTATAACAGTAAACAACTCACATGAAAATAATAAGAACAAGATTCCAGAATGCAAATTAGATATGTCTACACTAGCAGGACCGAGAGATGTTAAAAAACCACATCCATATTCAGTTATCAAAGAATGTAATTAAGAAATTTATAGACCAGAATTAGATATAATAGAGGAAGAATTTGATGAAGACAATTTCAATGCAAGAGAAAGGAAATTTCCAGAACATTTTGTATATTTACCTTAAAAATATTAAGTAGTTTAAAAAATAAAATTTAATTGAAAATAAAATCTTTTTTATATAATTTATTTTAATTTATATATTTTATTATTTTTTAATATATATTATAAATATTATTATAATAAAATTATAAAAATAAAAAATGTTTTATTAAGGAATAAAAACGTAATAAATGCAAAATAATCATAGTTTTTACGTATTTGTTCTGTTTATATAAAATCGTGTATTCTATTAAACATTTTGTACTTCCACGATTTTATCACGAATTCATAAAATCAATACATTATATCTATGAAATTGTAATTAATTCGAGAAAATTGTTAAATAAATAACAAAGACTAAAGTCTTTAGATTTTATATAAACGTAGCAAAATCGTGATAAACATAAAAATTCTAAATATTTCACGCATTTATTGCGAATTTATAAATTAATAGACTTTAGTCTTTATTGTAAAAAATACGTATCAAAATCGTGATAAGGATAAAATTTCTTAATTTTTCACGCATTTATTGCTAATTTATAAATTAATAGACTTTAGTCTTTATTGTTAAAAATACTTATCAAAATCGTGATAAGGATAAAATTTCATAATATTTAACGCATTTATTGCGAATTAATGAATAATAGACTTTAGTCTTTATTGTTAAAAATACGTATCAAAATCGTGATAAACATAATAATTCTAAATATTTCACAAATTTATTACGTTTTTGTAGTATGGAAGACTTAAGTCTTATTAATTTTAAAAACGCATAGAATTTGTGATAATGATATATATTTATAATATATTACGTATTTGTAGAATTAATATAATTTATATATAATAATATAAATTGATAATGTAGTATATCATAAATTTATTTATTAATGATTAATTAACTAATATGAAGATATATTAGTGTTATAGAAAGGATAATTATAAAAATTAAAAAAAAAATTTCTGTGGCTAGATTTTTATGATTAAATTTTTATAAATTAGAAATAATTATTATTATTTTATAGAGAGCTAGTGGGTTTTCTTTGGCTTACAGGTGGGTTTTCTTTGGCTTACAGGTGGGTTTTCTTTGGCTTACAGGTGGGTTTTCTTTGGCTTACAGGTGGGTTTTCTTTGGCTTACAGGTGGGTTTTCTTTGGCTTACAGGTGGGTTTTCTTTGGCTTACAGGTGGGTTTTCTTTGGCTTACAGGTGGGTTTTCTTTGGCTTACAGGTGGGTTTTCTTTGGCTTACAGGTGGGTTTTCTTTGGCTTACAGGTGGGTTTTCTTTGGCTTACAGGTGGGTTTTCTTTGGCTTACAGGTGGGTTTTCTTTGGCTTACAGGTGGGTTTTCTTTGGCTTACAGGTGGGTTTTCTTTGGCTTACAGGTGGGTTTTCTTTGGCTTACAGGTGGGTTTTCTTTGGCTTACAGGTGGGTTTTCTTTGGCTTACAGGTGGGTTTTGTTTGGCTTACAGGTGGGTTTTCTTTGGCTTACAGGTGGGTTTTCTTTGGCTTACAGGTGGGTTTTCTTTGGCTTACAGGTGGGGTTTTCTTTGGCTTACAGGTGGGTTTTCTTTGGCTTACAGGTGGGTTTTCTTTGGCTTACAGGTGGGTTTTCTTTGGCTTACAGGTGGGTTTTCTTTGGCTTACAGGTGGGTTTTCTTTGGCTTACAGGTGGGTTTTCTTTGGCTTACAGGTGGGTTTTCTTTGGCTTACAGGTGGGTTTTCTTTGGCTTACAGGTGGGTTTTCTTTGGCTTACAGGTGGGTTTTCTTTGGCTTACAGGTGGGTTTTCTTTGGCTGACAGGTGGGTTTTCTTTGGCTTACAGGTGGGTTTTCTTTGGCTGACAGGTGGGTTTTCTTTGGCTTACAGGTGGGTTTTCTTTGGCTTACAGGTGGGTTTTCTTTGGCTTACAGGTGGGTTTTCTTTGGCTTACAGGTGGGTTTTCGTTGGCTTACAGGTGGGTTTTCGTTGGCTGACAGGTGGGTTTTCGTTGGCTTACAGGTGGGTTTTCTTTGGCTTACAGGTGGTTTTCTTTGGCTTACAGGTGGGTTTTCTTTGGCTTACAGGTGGGTTTTCTTTGGCTTACAGGTGGGTTTTCTTTGGCTTACAGGTGGGTTTTCGTTGGCTTACAGGTGGGTTTTCTTTGGCTTATAGGTGGGTTTTCTTTGGCTTATAGGTGGGTTTTCTTTGGCTTATAGGTGGGTTTTCTTTGGCTTATAGGTGGGTTTTATTTGGCTTATAGGTGGGTTTTCTTTGGCTTATAGGTGTGTTTTCTTTGGCTTACAGGTGGGTTTTCTTTGGCTTACAGGTGGGTTTTCTTTGGCTTACAGGTGGGTTTTCTTTGGCTTACAGGTGGGTTTTCTTTGGCTTACAGGTGGGTTTTCTTTGGCTTACAGGTGGGTTTTCGTTGGCTTACAGGTGGGTTTTCTTTGGCTTACAGGTGAGTTTTCTTTGGCTTACAGTGAGTTTTCTTTGGCTTAAAGGTGAGTTTTCTTTGGCTTACAGTGAGTTTTCTTTGGCTTACAGGTGAGTTTTCTTTTGCTTACAGGTGAGTTTTCTTTGGCTTACAGTGAGTTTTCTTTAGCTTACAGGTGGGTTTTCTTTGGCTTACAGGTGGGTTTTCTTTGGCTTACAGGTGGGTTTTGGGGTTTTGGG
>ARYC01007750.1:0-11339 GCA_000711775.1 Oxytricha trifallax
CATCAATCAATTATCAGCGATGAGTTCCTGGACTCCAATTCCCTATAAGATATCAAACCCAGCAGAGTGAAGGTGCAGGAGAAGACCATCACAAAGTGGACGCCAGTGGTCTTGGGCAAGCTCTTCCCTAATGTGATTTAGAAGTCCAAGTTCACCTACAGCTCGGGCAAGGTAATCAATGCCGGCGAGGTGCCGCCTCATGTGTCAGAGTTGGCGGGTGGAGTCATTATCAAACTCCCCTCGGAATCAATCGCCGAATACCTGAAAAAGAATGTTGATGTTTGTTACATGCAAGAGGATGATGAGCTGTGTGAGTTCTTGGAGACTTATCTTTAGAGTATTAAATCTGGGAAGGCTGCGGCTTTCAATTAGAAGAAAGCAGGCAATGGAATTGGAACTGCAGAGCCTGACAACTAGCAGAGCATGGTAACTCTGAACCCCGATCTCGCAAAGAACTCTAAAGTCATGCAGAAAATACTTGAGAGTATTGGGAATAAAAAGAGAGCCAAGAATGCAGACAAAAACCCATTCTTAAAGAAGCGAGAGGCCAAGCTGGCCTGTAAGAAATTAGATCTGTAAGCCTGTACTTTAATGATAACTTGAAGCCCAGGCAGATTGCCAAGAAGTTGAGGATAGGGGTAGACATGGTTTATAGGATAGTTGAGAAGTTCAAGCATGAGATTCAACACACGATTCATGAACCCAAGGCCTTGCAAAAAGTGGGTAGAAAAGGAGTTACTGATAACCCTCTCCTGCTTGATTCGATTCAAAGTTATTTGGAGCTGAATGGTATCTACCAGGTCACTGGTTAGAAGCTGCACAACTATCTCAGAGAGCTATCTGAAAATAACCCTGAGGCCACAGCTCTCAAAGTGCCTTGCGTAGCAACCTTGAACAAGGTCTTGAAAGAGAAATTCCATTTAAGATTTGGGAAGACCAGGCTGCCAATACCAAGTATCGTGACCCCAGCTATAACGATAAAAGGCTGTGGATAAGTCGCCTGCTTTCGCAGTTCCTACTTGAAGATGCGGTGATCATTTCAGTGGATGAAAGCAACTTTAGGTCTGACTCGATGCCCCCAAAGTAAGTGGGCTTTCAATATCAATGATATGTATCGACAAAGCAAAAGTCAATCACGACTGTAACAAACATCACCTGCTGGCAACCCCATTCTGGTGGGCGATTCCAAACTTTTGTATGGCCAATAATTGCTTGGTAGGTTTTAGGATTATAGTGCCAGTGACTAGGAAGTGATTAGCGACTCTACTTTACCAAATTTTAGGATAACCCCTAGAAATATCGCCCCTGAGCCATCTAATCCTAAGTTGCAAAATTCTCCAATTTAAGCCTCAAAATCTCGAAAATCGCAAGTTGAAAGTGAGGCTTCAAAATCCTACAAATCTTAAGCATTTCAATATAATTCAATCAAAACTTTCATAGAAAAGCCTGGAACTTTTCAAGTCAAATTCAGCATAAGGGAGGTTAAGAATCTGAAAAATTAGAGGCCTCGATCTTGGGTAAGAGGACGCCTGCAAAATCAAAAACAGTCTTGAAATCCAGCAGCCTGGGTTCTTCAAGTATTGATTCGAAGAACGTAATTTTCTTGCCTTTATATTGTTTAGAAAAATTCGAGATTTTAGGTCAGGACCTCCTAATAATAAACTCCAGCTTATAAATCAAAAGCAACTCTGAAGAAAGATCTTTCCCCAATTCCTGAAGTGCCAGAGAGCCTGAACCAGTAGTTGAGCTTGACAAAATACTTTCAGAATTTCAGGATCGCAAGCTCGGTCAAGTCAGTGGTTTCGGAGGATCTGCCGGCGAAGAAATTGAGGAGTGGGTTCACTCCAGTCCTGGATCGAATTGCAAAGTTGAAGTTGTCAAGCTCGAGGAAGAAATCGGTGGACTTGGTGGGAGACAAACAAAAGGAGAATCGGTTTGGCATCACTCCTAAAAAGCTAAGGCTGTCCTAGAATGTGAGCAGCGCATCTATAGACCAACTCAGCGAGAGTCGAGGTAAGATTTGCTATTGATTGAAAATGGAAATATAGGCTTCAACTTGAAGGAAGAGAGCGAAAAGTATGAGCGTGATATACAGAGCATCCAAGACTACTTTGATGACAAACAGGAAGCCTTCAAGTTTAAAAGCATTGCAGAATACCAGAGTGAAATGAAGCAAAATCTAGGTAGCTATGGTATGAAGGTGAGGGAGCTTTCGATCTAGAAGAGCCCCAATAAGAGGCAGCAGTTCTCGATGTCATTTATAGCGGCTATATCTCAAGACCGAATCCTCTCAAGTCAAATCATAGAGGGCGCTTTCGACTCCTCCCTCTTCGAGAATTTCATCTATCACACCTTGCGAAGTGTGAAAACGGACAAAGATCTCAACTCTAAGTAGGTGGTACTCTTGATGGATAACGCTGTCATTCATAACTATTCAGAGATGCTCGAGACAGCCAGGAAGTTCAAGGTGAATGTTCTATTCAATGACGAGTATTCGCCCTGGTTGAATCCTATAGAGTAGCTCTTCTCGTTCGTCAAGAAGCAACTCAAAGTGGGCACTGTAAACTCCAAGTAAGATAATCCCATCTAACATCTCTAGGCAGCAGCTCGTGAAGAGGGTCTCTGAAATCGTACAGAGCTTAAGTGCAGAATACATTCAAGGCATGTGGGTGTTCAGTATCAAAAAGTGGCTGCACACTCTGCGCTATGGATTTGTCTGATGATGTTTGTTACAGAAGCAATTTGTGTTGCTGAGCCTATTAAAGGGAATCCCCCTTTATAAAAGAGTAATTTATAATACAAGGCTATAATGGTAATAATAATAATCAATCATGGCAATTGCTATCGCACTTTCCCACTTTGTATTTGAGGCAATCTTGACATAAGCTTATGAAAGCAAGCAACCCTTCGAACTGGATTCCGATCGTGCTTCTTTAGATGGAGGTCCACTCAATGCAGGATCTCTCTAATGTATTAGCATGCCAATCACCGCCCTTCCCATTTCAGCTTCTCAAACTGCGATGGATAATGCGAATGACCTTCATACATATGCCCATTACACTTATAAAGCTCCTGTCTAATTAAGCTATGCACTCTATACACTTGGCAATCATACACTGCAAAAAGAACTAATAAAGGGCAATTTATATCATATTTATTCATAATTATCAAACACACTACACTTCAAACGAAAAGGGTTTAGGGGTTTTGAATTACTCATCGAAGGGGGTTTTGGGGTTTTGAAATATGGTCCAGGGGTTTCTGGGTTATGAAAATTCGTTTTTATATAATTAAGGGGTTTTGATTAATTAGTCGAAAGGGTTTAATATTAAAAGCGTACACATATTAATTAATTATTTATTTTTATTTTCACTTTTTCCCATTTCATTTATATTTTAACAATATTAAGCAACAATTTAATTAAGTTTATAAAATATCTCTACTCTTCATAATTATTTTAATACATCTATTTTTACACACTTTTATTTAGATAAAAAAGTAAATAAGGATCAAATGTCCTTTAAGTGTTCATCTTCTTCTTCTGTTGTTGTTACTTCTGCGATTATTGTTTCTTCCTCTTGTGCTTGGTTTCTCAGTCTCCTGCCATTTCTGTTGTTGTTGTTTTTCTGCCTCCCTTTTGTTGGAAGTTAACAGGTCTACGATTGCCTTTTGGGGCTATTGTGACCGTCTATAAGGTTTCGTTTTTTTTAACGAATCTCATTGTCGAGAGGTGTCTCACATTGATTCTGAAAGTCAAAACACATTTTTCTATTAATGACTTCAGTTTTTTCAGCATCAATTATGTGAGGTCTGACTTAATGTAGTAGGCCTGTCTCATAAATACTTTTAGCTTAATTTTTGCTGTGTTGTACATTGAATCTGTTTAGATATTGGTTTTGATTGATACATCTGCTCTAGCTTCGTTGTTCTTCTCAAAGATTGCTAAGTATTATTTTAGGAAGGCGAACTGAAATGGAGATAAGCTGATTGGATTCATTGCATTCTAGAATTTGATTGAGTGATTTCCTCCAGCGAGGTTTTGTGCGTTCACTGTAGTTCTATTTTAGGCTAGAGTATTCTCATAGAATGTGTTGAGTATGCCTAATATGCTATTAAGGGTGTTGAAGACTCCTTATGTGTTTGTTCTGAAGCTTATTTTAATTATGGCTTCTTTTTGTTCAAACTAGTCGTTCCAATTAGAATAGGAGAGTTGTCTAGACATCATCATTGTTGTGTGACTATCAGTGTTGAACTCAAGTGAGTGTTTATTATTTAATACTAATGTCTGTAATTAATTTTAGTTTTATATTTCTTTAACTTATTGAGTATCTATTAATTAAAGTTAGTGCGTCACTGGTAATTTTTAGGGCGAGCCCAAATCTAGGTGGGGGGCTTTCCTATTTAGTGGGTAGCAGTCAAAGTCTGTATCTTCTGAGTTGGATGAGGATTGCTAGTACGCCGAGTAGTCGTGATCGTCGTAATCTTAGCTCTGACTGTTGCTGACATCCCGATCGATGCTTTTAGTGGTCAAATTCTTCTAGGTGTATATGAGTTTGATGAGAACTACTTGACATAGTGATTTTCTTTATAGTATTGTAATTCTTGTTCAAAAGTGCTTTGAAGATTAGGTTGTTTGGGTGAGCAAGTTGAGGGAGGAGAAAAAGATGGTGGCTTTGACTTACTGTCAGGCCTTAGGTTGGTTAATGAGTCCGTTCTACTCTGGTGGTGGGAATCTACCTTCTCAGTATGATTGTAGTTAATTATGGAAGGTTTCTTCTATCTTTGTAGGTTCGAGGTCATTTTAAAGAATTCAACCCAGCTCCACATTTGAGTTCTAGATTCTTTAGATGGATTGCATGTGTTTCTTTGCCAGAAGTGATTGTAAAGAAAGTTGATATAGTTCGGGGCGTGCTTTATGATTGTCTTTGTGATAAAGACGACGTTTTCTATCTTTATGAGCCCCCAGATGTCCTCAGAGAAGTTTTGAAGGATTAGTTCTTCAATTTGTTTCCAATTTTCTTCTTTAATTTGGTTGAGGATGCGAATCTTGTCACTGGACTTGTAACTACTCATACTGAGTTAAGATTTTTTTATATAAAATATAATAGCATATTTATTTACAAGTCATTCATTGCTTGTATATATATTATTATTAGAATTTTTTATATATTTGTTAAAACGTTAAGTATGTACACTTTATTAAATTTGACAAAATTATAATAATAATGATATTATAAGATTTAAGCTGTATAAGTTATTATTTAATACTCTGCTTTCATTTAAATTTAACTGTTTTTTCACTTATTTTAATAAATATAATAATTTATTGATTATATAGATAGAAAGTTTCAAGCACTAAAGATCATAAAAATTTAATGCAAAAATGAAGGGAAAACTGATAAAAAAGTTAATATGTGGAAAGATAAAATATACAATAATAAGTGCAATAATCACTTAACAAATTAACAAATATAATTTCACATAGATAAGTTATTATTTAATAAACGATTCATAAATATGCAAGATCTAAAATTGTGTATAAGTTAAATATACAATTTAAAATAACAAAGTATATAATTTAATGGACTAAGGAGCTTGAATAATTTAAAATAGAAATTAAATAAATCTTTTAAATAATTTATGTTTAAAACATCTGTTAGACAAAAGTCTACCTATTCTAAGTCATACTTATTAGTTTTTTATTTTAATTAAAGATTTAAGCAATAAATCTTAATGATTGATATATATATTAATTTATTTTATCTTTATTAAATATATATTAAATACGGAACCAGTAATATTTATATCTTCTCTGATATCAAGATATAGCATGAAGCTTTTCATAATGAATTGTCCAGCATATGCGCTAAATTACATATTATGATGAAACAAATCAAGCAAGTATCAGGAAATTGGATGCCTTAAAAGGGAGTATAAGTTTCTTTGAAATAAGCAGTAACACAATTATTAAAATTCACATGACAAGACTTCCTATGTTAATCAATTTTTTACCAAGATAAGATCTATTTAAATTGTGGTCAGTTCAAGCAAATAAAAAATACTTGAAACACTTTAAGAAAGTCTATAGTTTGTTTCAAGTTAATTAAAAATGATCCTTGCTGCATTTCAAATTTTAGATTCAATTTGTGACATACTTATAGAAATGATTCTGCTGTTTGCAATTTAAATGTATTAAAGAGCTATAAAAGTGTCTAATCATAAATTTGTTAATTCTTTAACTTCCTCCATCTTTTAATCAATCAGCATTAGTAAAAACTAAAATATAATGGGCAAAAAGCCAATGTAAAAATTGAAGAAGTCAAAAAGAATAAGAAAAATCTTAGTCGTATTGTCATTGAATCCTTAGTAGTTAGGAATGGAATGATTCAGGAATCCATTTCCTTTTTAATAAAAAGCTATTTATCTTAAATTATAGTTAGGATGTAATCATAGGATTGTTTTATTGCACTTTCTCTGCAACTTAAAGGAATTCTTACTAAGATTTATAAGAATAAGCATTGATTATTATTATTTAAAGCTGTACTGAAATTAATGAATAAGCATTTAATGCAAAAGAATCTGAATATTTTCTTGAAGATTATAGTAAAATAGTTTGTTGTCTATTTCAGGAAATATTCAAAAAGGCGCCTCTTCAAATGCATTAAGATAGATTAGGAAGTATTCTTATTTATTAGATCTGGTTCTTGTACACCTTACTTGATCAAAATATTCTTCGTACAAGAATTCCTTTATTGAATTATATGGTGTTTACATTAGATTGTTACTTGTCTATTTATCGCATTTACTCATCTCAATACTGAAATCAATTCAATGACGAAACAACATATCTAGTAATTACCTGTTAAAAATTGCTCAATGAAGTAGATTACCAAAGTCTCTGCAAAAATAGAGAAATAGCATAGCCAAGAGAGCTCCACAAATAGTAAATATTTGCTCTCTGACGTGCCTCAAGTCTTTAGACTCATAGAAGCTGATGCAAATAGGCTAATCCAATGATGTATTACTTTCTATAAAGATGAATAGGTAAAATATAGAGATTATAAATGTATTTTGCTTATAGATAACTTCATAAATGCATTGTTTTCTATAAAAGGTTATTTATTGTCATACTTTACTTCTGAATTATTAGGAAATTATGATAGTTTGCTAAAATTATTTAATATTAGACGTTATTAAAAGCAAGATAAGTGTAGAATGATGAGAACTGGCAACAGAAGGTCATTGAATCATTCATTAAATATTTGTAATTGCAGATATTATTCTAAATTTACTGCATAATTAAACAAAAATACGTATATGAAATTATTATGTTAAAAAAGACAAATGCGCCAATTAATATTATTAAGCAATTGACATTTATATTTTATTTTTATTTTCCTATTATTTCACTTTTATAACACTTTTGCTAGCTGCATTAATTAATAATATTCATTTTGGTTCATTCTAATAAAAGTAATTTATCCCCATATTTTTAGTTTTTAATTCCAATATATCTTAACTAATTAATTGTGATATAGTATCCTTCTCCTCTTAATTAGCTGTAGGAGTTCACTTAAATGTTTAAGAGTATTTTTATGTCATGCTCATATTATTTGCATAAGTTTATAGCCAATCTCAAATGATTTAGTGTTATTAGCAGTTAATCACCAAGTTCTTACTGCTTATTTAGATTCATTCACCATAATTATTGGTGCTTTAACTAATGTCTCTTATTTAAACATGATCATCTATCCTTCTATACTTTTTCTTATTTTCTTATTTGTGACAAGAAGTCGCTGTCTTCCCCATAATCATAATATTCCTTCTTCTTCTAGATCTTCAGTGTTAAAACAACTTATAAAATCTTAATATATAGTTCTGATTAAATATAGCATATTTAAATTATTCTACCAACTTACTAAAGTATCACTTTGATTATAGGATTGTTTTGATGAAAATAAACATTGTAAATTTTAAATTACTTTCCCTAATATAAATCATGTCGTTCTACTCTATTTCTTGTTTATTTTATTTGTCAATGAAAAGATCTTAGCATATACTTGTATGAGCTATTGGCTTTCGTTGCTGATAGATTATTCCCTATTAATCTAAGGTTATAGTCATGAAGTGCCATATTTTGACTATTGTACTGTTGGCTTTTAAATGCTGGCATTCACAGGCGCTCTAGCACATTAAAGTTCACCTAAGTCTGCTTTTAATTATTTGAAGCATGATTTAAAGTTATGTAGTATATAGTTCTTTTTAGTTTCTATAATCATTATCTATTAAATGTGTTTATAACTATGTTATCTATTTCTGTATTATCGAAACTGCTACTGCTTACTTACTATATTCATAGTTAAATAAATAAATAAAACTAGAAATATGTGAGTCAAATCTTCCATCACTTAGCATTTCTCCAGTTTAGCAGAAATCTGCAGGTACCGCAGCAATTTTACTAGGTTCTATAATACCGCTAGTGCCCCATAAGATGTTGCCTTTAATAACAGTGTATAACAATAAATGTCAAATATTATTTATTATGATCTCTTAATAAGTATAACTTGTTTGATACCATATGCCAAGCATTTTATTAAATGCAATATGCTATATCTCGTTGGTAACATTGAGTAAGTTTCTCTGTTATCTTGCAAATTAGCTAAAGGTTGATGTTATTGATACTATGGTTGATCATTATCTGAATTACACCTTTAACTCAATATATCTATATTCTTATTAACAGCATTATTGATTTAAATATTGAATTCATTGTAAATAAAGTATTTGAAGTAATACGTCACACACTCTTAATTTATTAATACCCATTATCTTCAATGATGTTTAATTACTTTATCTTCATTAATATGTCTTTTTATTTCGCTTGATCTTTATATATTTTCAGTAATTTATTAATTTACAAGCTAATTCTTTACTATAAAATAATATTGAATTTTTTATTAATTAAGGAATAATTTAACAAAGCCAAATACATTAATGCATACAAGTAATCTATATGTCTTTGATGAAATATGATTGGTACTTCTTCTTTTATATTTTAAAACACAGAAGAATTAAAGTATTTTAATGATGTATAATTATTTAAATTGATTGATTATCAATACAGATCTATATTTATTTTTGGATAACTTTTTTTATATCTTTATTTACTTAATCTATAAATAATGAGAAAATATTGTAAATTAATGGTGAGCAAACAAAGCAAGATTATCTTTAATGAAATCTTTATTGCCTTTTATGTAAGTGAATTCATTAATTAATATATCTGAGTTATATTTAACATTCAAATGCTTAATAATTAAAAGAAGTGTTTAAATTTGAGAACACTAAAGCAAATAGTTTTTATTAGCTGAATTAGAATATATTAAATATGGCTAAACAATTGTGTTTTAGTGTTATTTAATATAAATGTTCTAGATATATTAATTCAAATATATAGTCATTGAATGATAAGTATATATTCCAAAGAGTGAATTATATTATGCTGAATTTCTAATAATTTTCTAAGGTAAAATGATAAAGCTTTTTATTTAAGGTTATTTACTAAATTTATATTTTAACGTATTAAATAAGGTTAAATAGGCGAGAATAACAACAGCAAGTATATCAAATGAGACATAGGGCATAATCATCATTGCATAGAACTGTATAATAGTAAGGATTTAAGCTATACAAGATACATTGACAAAATCATCACAGATTTAGATGATAATAGTGAATAATTCGTCACCATTCAACAATTACAAGTGAATATATATTGAAATGTTAATTTAATTGTCAATTACAAATAAAATATATAATATAAATATATTTATTGATATAATTAAGATATTTTTACTTTCAAACTCTTTTAAATTAGATATAACATTACTTTTGTATAAGATATAACATTAATTTATTCAAAATATTAAACGGATAAGCACATATAGAGCTGTTACAAACTTGAAAATAATTTATCTGGAAATAATATGATCTAATTTAACATATTTTAATTAAAATAGTTGAATTAATAGATTTATTAGATAATATTGTTAAAATAGATAAAAATAGGAAATTTAAGAAATACAAATAAATTAGAATTATATTAGTAATTACAACTGTCATGAATTAGGAGTATCATTAATACTAATTTGATTTAGATTTTAAATTTAATTAATTAATATAAAAAAATATATATTAAAAAGTGGGCAGGTGGTCTGGTCGGAGTTTTTGGTGGTCCACCGCAAATGTATTATATAATTCATATATAAATTACCAATGTTTATATTAAGCTAATATTGCGTTCACTCATTAGACATCTCTCCTCTGTGTCTGACCACTGACTGTGTGTTCTCAATCGGATGCCTTCTTGGCTCCCTGATCGGTTTGAAACCTTGAGTAAAGGAACCGGGCTACCATTGGCGCTGTTAACGGGAATGCCTCCTCCCCGCTTTGTGTCGGTATTTCGGATTGGCAAAGCAGACACCTCTATTTGAAAGCATTGGCATCTTCAGGTCCATCTTACTAAACGGCAGTGTGTTTGATGTGATGACTATGAAACACCCCGTAAACTGAAATCAACGCCACCATACTTCTGCTCTATGGCCATCCCTTCACCCTCCATTAACCGTTTCACCCCAACAATATCTGATGATCCAAATACCTTCGGGAGATTGAGCTCGTTTATGATAAGTATTTGTGGCTCACCGGCCTTGTCTTGTTTCATTGGGACGTGGAAATGTGAATTGGACTGGTCGTATTGCTCGCACACGAATATCTCCTCCAGAATGCGAGTGATTTTTGTCTTCCCGGTATTAGTGAGCCAGTGTATCCAGATACTGTGAATCTTGCTGTTCTTGCGCTTGATAAGGAGCTTATACAGTGCATCGAGAATGTGGAGGTAGCCGAGTGCTTGTAGATCGGCATCCTTTGGGGTACTGGAGTCATCACTGTTTTTTCTTGAGATCGGCAATATATTCTTGGAGAGTTGTATTGATTGGTACCTTCCCCCTGACTGCGACACCGGACTTCTGGATCACTTGATCGGCGCAGTTCATTGAGCTGGATGCCTTGGCAATCAATCAAAACCCCAAAACCCCTTAGTGAGGTTTATAAGTGCTTTGATTTGTAGGGTACAGTTGGGGTCTTATTGGGGATAGTAGAGAAAACGCAAGTTTTATGTGAATTTAATGAATATTTAATGAGTATTAGAGTACTTAATTCAAACAAATTTTATCTGCTTGTCTTTGTTGTATCTCTTGAATCTTGCTCTCTATATTGGCTCATGTATGTCATCTAATGTTTACCGAGGATAGTTAGGAGCTCTCACGATTATCATCTCT
>ARYC01007751.1:0-17079 GCA_000711775.1 Oxytricha trifallax
GGCCCAAATTTAGTGGATTTGCTTAATTCCAGGTCATCTCATGAATTTCCGTGACCCTCTCCCACTGCCTCGAAAACCCTAAAAATCGATGTTAACACAAATGGAAAATGAATACGATTTGATATTGAAATTTGATTAAAAAACTACCAACTATACTTAATGTTTCTACTTATAATTTCGATTAAGATATTATTTTAGATAATCATCTCGCGGGACAAGTATATCAATAATTGTCCGTCGACAAATTTATCTGATAATTTTCAGGTATTTTTCAGCAATTTTCATAGAAAATTTCTTAATTAACTTTGAATAATTTTTGATAGATTTAGGTATATTTTATGATGATTCAAAAAAATGTTCTTTTTCTAAAAAAAATTTTTTCTCAAAAAAATCAAATTAGGATTCAAAAAATTGCACAAAAAAAGAAAAAAATATTAGTTATAAATCTTTTTAGAAGTATGAAATATAAAATGATTTTTTGAGATTCATGAATTTAGGTATGTAGAGATGAACAAAAATTAATTAAAAAATAGTGCATTAAAATAATTAATTAAAAACAAGTCAGAGATTATAGCATCTATCACGAATGGTGTTTAGACTTTATTTTTTCTTAACTTTAATTTAATCATAAATTATATAAAGATAAATCAGAATCTTCCTGACTTGATGTTTCAAGTTTGAACGCCTCAAATTCTTTTTGATGGTTTTGAACTTTATGAATAATGCTAATGAAACATGCCTAATTTTTTTAAGGCTGAGCCCTATCTGAGCTTGTGCTTATTTTCGGGTCCCTAAAACACTTTATTTTTGTAGGCCAGCCTTTATAACATTGATCTGTATAATTTCACTCTTAATGACCTAACATAGGATGAAATTAGGCATAATTATTTTATTTAAATAGGTTTAAATCATTGGATCTTTTATTCTTATTTAAACATAATAAATAATTTTACTAATCATCTATGAACACTCTAGACTGCTATTCACTTGCTGAGTTTAATTTATTTAGTGCTATCCAATGTAATTTAATATAATTATTTCAAATTACAATAATTTCACAAATTTATAGCTATGAATACTAAATGCCGAGACCTTTTTGAATTAGGCTAAAGCAAAGGTCACGGTTTTATTACATTTACTTGATGACAAATTTTTCGAGAGTTTAAATTTGGATAGATTATTACTGTTTGAATTTAATTAGAAGCTGCATTCCTAATTATAAAGGAGCATTTTATTAAAAGAGCAATGATAGAATTCCTGAATAGATTTAAAATGAAGGAAACAAAATTTATTGAATATAAACTTAAAATATGGTGTTAAGTTCACTTATAGTACTTTAAAGGCATGACTCAACCATTTAATATATTATACTTAACTACTTCTTTTCAAAAAATTGCTTCTTATTGTTATCCCACAAACTTAGAAGTGCTGTATTAGTCACTGTATCAAAAATTACACAATTAAAGTCAAAATTAAGATGAGTAATTAACCCAAAATTATTCAGTAAAAAATCACAATACTAAAGCATGGTTACAAACAATTAGAGCTTACATTAAGTTCTAAATTCAAAGATTTAGCTATTATAAATTTCTTATTAATTAAAATCTTATCATTTTAGTCATTATTTTATAAATATTAATTTTCATTATCATCGTCTTCTTCCACTTCAGAAGAGAGATAATAAATTGTAAAATTTTATTTTTAAAGAACTGCTATGTATGCTAGTTCTTGTACTTGGGCATATAATTTTATGAATTTTTTCATAATTCTACAAATAAACATTAATTAAGGGGTATAAATATTCTTACAATAAAGCTTATAGTAGAGCCTTAGGGAGATTTTTAATTTATTTTAAAAGGTAGCATAAATAAAAAAAGTAAGTAATTACACTTTAACTCGACGGTTTTTCAGCATCTAGTATTTACTATGTGCCAATAGCTTCAAATATTTTATCTTATTTATCATCTATAGAAATGATTTTATCTACAACATATTCTTAAACTTCTTAATCCTCATCTTCATCCTTGTCATCATCCTTGTCATCATCTATTAATATGTCCTCATTTACAGCTTTTACAGTCTTAACTCCCAGTTTGTTTGCTCCAGCACCTTCTTTATCCATCGCAAACTATCTATGATTCCCATCTTCACCATATCCACAAGTCCGTTACTTTGTTAATACTGTTTAATAATTTCTTAGATGGCATAAAGCACAACTTAATTCCCATCTTTAACAACTAATATCTTTTCTTTTTTACCACATTTCATCACCTCTATGGAGAGATAACTAAATAAGATATAATAAGCAGAGCTTGATTAGTAATTTATAGGTTATTTACTATGATTAAGATAGTTATAACAATACAGAGTATGCTTCAAATAGATCAAAGCATAAATGTTGGAGAAGATACTGCTTAAGAACATTACCTAAATTTTATTATGAGAAGACGAGTATTTTGCTTAAAATGTAATTTTAAAATTTCTTAAAGAGCAAATAAATAGCACAGAAATTAAATTAAAAAATTTATTGAGAAATTGGGTGTATATACAAATTAAATAAAATGAACGAAAATTTTGAATTAGTTGCTCAGCTAGAATCATCAATCTCAAAAGTTTTCATATGTAAACCCTTTCACAAGAAGTTTATGTTAAAATAAATTGTTGATAAAACCTCTATCAATATTACTGCAACTTAGCATAGTGTCATTAATTAACAGTAATTTCATTGGTAATATCTAAAATGGGTAAATGCATGCACACATCCAAATTTAATAACAGCTTTTGATTATATTTCATAAACCCTCTTGCAGAAGTCACCACATAAATTACTCAATTTGTTTAAAATGCCCCAAATCTATCAGATTTTATAAAAATTCAAAGATACCTCATATAAAATGATGATTAAAAAATGAGATTGCTTTTGTAGTTTATTCAATAAATTTGTGACACTCCTTCAAATATTATAAAATAATTTGTGTTAATTGTGCATAAAATCAACTACCTCTTTTCAATTAGAATTCTTCATATATATTTGTTCAAACTATTCGCTTAAACTCGTAATTAACTTGACTGCAATTTGAAGCAAGTCAAGCGCCATCATTACAAAATCAAAAGGATTCTAATCATATATTCTCAATTACTAACTTTAAACATTGGTTATACTTAAGCGAATCCATAAATATATTTACTGATAGCGAAAATAGCTAAAATTACAATTAATTTATATAAAAACGCAAATTACCTTTAAATTAAATTGACAGCAAACTTTTAGCTTATAAAAGCGATTTAAAAGCTTTTATCTTCATTACTTTAAAGTTTATTGGGTAATTTGATGTAGAAAATTACATTTATAATGATAAAAATAACTCAAGATTTTAAATGCCTAAAAAATTTATAAATTAATCAGGATTTAAGGAAATCATAGATGCAATAGAATTTCAAATAGAAGCCGCCAAGGTTTGAAATACTGCTTAAATTATAACTGTCTTTGATAAATTAATTCGAAAATCAAGAGGCAATAAAAATTCAAATTTGATAGTGAACAGTATATTGATTTTATTAAATTAATGAACAATCCAAAATGAGCCATTTAATTCAAAATGTAAATAATAGAGCTCTAGTATTCTAAGATAAATTGCAAAAAGCATTTTATTTGATAAATAAATAATCATGAAAAATTTTTTAAAGAAAATTGTCCCTTGTTTTTTAATTAATATTAGCTTATGTAATGGAATTTAGGCTTGTAGATGGATCATTTACTCATTAAAAGTTTAATGGGATCTAAATTATTATTTTGTAGTGAAATAAATAAAAATAAATCAATTAATCTTTCTTATATTTAGATAAATTCGAATTAACAAATTGAGGTTAAGAGTAAATTTAGTTAAAAGAGGATTTCTTTGCAAAAGGCCAGCAATAATTAGGTGAAAAATATGATTAAAATAAATCAGTTAATAAAAACTTTGAGAGATTGATACTAAAGACTTAGAGAATTAAATATAGAAAATTAATGATGAAGTTGAAGGTTTAGCTATTTCTAAAGATGTAAAGCATGTTCTTGTAGTGACTCACACACACAGTTTTTAGTCTTTACCTCTGAAAACATTTTAAATTAAATTTAGCCTGGATTTCAAGCGAAAACTTACTAATTTAGCATGTTTGATGATAAAAATTATCCTTATCTTCCTATCTTAGATGATTAATAAATGAAAAGAGGAACTAATCTAAAAGATGACACAGCCTATGAGAGTGGAGATGATAAAACTTTCTAAATTTCTGAATAAATAGACAAGCTCTTAGAGTAAAATAATAATATAACTCTTTCAGATAATTATGCAATTATCAACAAAAATTGACATAGTATCTAAAAAAGAATGAAAAGTAATCTTTTTTCTTGGGTGATCTTTATTTTTGTGACATTCATGAAAACGCTAACTAAATTTTGATATATCAATAGGATTTTAGGGTTAAAGATTCCAAATAAAAACTGTATTATTTTTATTTAAAAGATCCAGAAAATCTCTAATACTAAAAGTCTGATAACATTCAAATCATTATTCAAACTGACAGTTATCTTACTCAGATAGCATCAATAAGTTTTCATCATAATTACAATGATCCCTAATTTTTAATTGTAAAAACTTGTAAATTTCAGGAACTGCCATTAGAGTTGAAAAATAATAAATTTTTTAATTCAAAACAAATACCTTAGCTCCCTTGAAATATTCAATGAACCAGAGGAATATTTTTAGTCTTTAGATAACACTAAGTAATTCATTTTGGATAATTACAGAAGAGGAAATTTCATTGCAATACCAGAATTAAACTGTAAATTTATGGCAGGATATGTTATTGAACTTGAATAGATTTTTTTATTTGATATTGAAAAATATGGCTAAGTATTCAGAAAACTTAAACTAGTTTAAGAAGTTTTATTAGACTCTTAGTAATTTCCAAATCTTGATAACCAAAACTATTAAATTTTCTAGAAGTTATTGAGGTAAGAAATACGTATAGTAGCTAAAGATTTATTGCACTTTTAATTTCATCAAATGGCAGAAACACAACTATTATATTCAAACAGCAAATGTTCCATTTAAATGTAAAACTAGATGATGAAGTAAATTCATTACTTTATCCAAATAAATTCATCGATAATTATGAATAGTAAATACATAAATTCCAATAAGTAAAGAGAAGTAGATTGTTAAAATAAGTTTCCTGTTATAGATCGGCTGGCGAGTAGCTACAGTTAACTTAGTTATAAAAATCAAAATGAGAGATAGAGGTAAGAAAGTAGTTATTTTTTATTAATGATATTAAGAAACGAGTACTGTTGGGACTTTAGCAATTAATAGATGAAGCAACTTAAGAACCAAAAGAAATTTAAAAAAGAACCTATTGTCTTTTAAGATTTAAGAGAGTATTACACATAAAGAATAATGTATAGAAAAATGAGGTTCTTAGAATTAAGTTGCATATGGGTACTTTTGATGAAGTAAGATAAATAAATTATTTAAATTATCTGCATTTTAATAAATTATTGGCATTAAGTTGGAATATTTATTTTGCTAAAATTGTTTTTCTCTTATAACTTATATTAATGATCATAAGTATACCCTTATTTACATAAAACAATAAAATTAGGATATGATGGATTTCCAACTTCATAATTGTTTATAAAATCAAACTTAATCACTAAAATCTGACCTGGTACCCCATCACAATTAATGCCAGCCAATGAATAAACATTTGGAGATAGATTTTTAATTATAAAGGCAAATCCTGTACCATAATTCTCTCTGCATATAGTTAATACTCACTCCCTAAAGCAATTTCACTCATTAATTTTAAATCTACTTTGAGGGATGTAAAATTTGAAGAAAAAATTAAGTCTAAAAGCCAATATCAACCAGTTATTTATCTTTTGTTGTCACAACCCTTTGAATTAGGTAAGTGTTGAGTTAATCTTAATTAAATTAGCATAGTTATGGTCTATTATAGATATAAACTACTGCTGAGTAATGATGCTATGCTTCGTGTAGTTAAGTCCTGTTTTTATAAAGGAAGCATCTAGATATACTCTTAGATTCTAAGAGTAGTTTATTTCTGAATCTTATAAGTCATTTATTGGGTCTTTTGTAAGCTATAATTAGGCTCAGTCAAAGTAAATCCAACGTTAAATTGCAGATATTTTATTACGAAATCGAACTTAATTTTCTGAAATAACTTGCTATTCAGCATCATAAACTGTTGGATAATTTCTATCTTATGAAAACTAAAAAAATCAATTGGAGGCCTCTCAATACATGATAAAGTCTGATTATTAACTCTGAAATAACGAAGAGTTGATATGCATTTTCCTGGAAAATCTGTAGAACAAAGTCAAGAGTCTCATTTCCTAAAATATTAATAAATTCTTTGCAATTTGATTTTACTTCTTAGGTTTAAATCAAATAATGAACTTGCTCCAATTAGATTTAAGAAATTATCAAAATATATGTCCCAAGAATTATAATCAATAAATATATCAACAGAAGTGAAAATTAGCTTATTTAACATTTTATAATTTATAATTATTTTTTATTGTTATTTTTATTTTTTAAAAAAAATTAGATTTAGTATTATATTATACATTTAAGATAGGTTATTATTTTAATAACAGGCATATTTCATTAATACTTACTATCAATTGCGAGCGAAGCGAGCAACGAGGGGGGTCAGGACCAGTGGACTAATGGAGCAAGAAAAAAAAAATTTCTGGGAATCACATATAGGAAAACCTTTCAGTCGGTCCCCGAATGCCTACATTTCTGATGTAAAAAATTTTCACAAACTGGCCCTAATAGGTTTTTGGAAAAATAATAGGAAAAAAAAAGATAGAAAAATTTCTAAAAAAAAAGAATTTCTATCCCCATCTTTAAGGTGGGTCCCTATTTGATATAAAATTGATAGTAAGTATTAATGATTACCTTTAGTTGAGAATGTTTAATATATTAGAGATCTCCAATTAAATTTTAATCTCTTTTATTTAATTTCTCTAATTCACTAATTCACTTCACAGGCATATTTCCTTCGTAGTCCAACTGTTATCAACACATTTTTCTGATCGGCTTTGACATCACTCTTTTTAAGCAACTCTTCAATAAGTTGATAATCCAAGTTTGTCTCAAATGCATTCCACAGCTTCTCCTGGTTTGTCATGTACTCATTATCATCATCATCTTGAACCTCGTTCATATCATTAACAAAGAGTTAAATTGCAGTTGATTTCTCTAAATGATTGTTGACGTCTGTAAGATGCGATCTTATGAATAAGGTTACTATCTAGCAGAGTTATAGTCTTTTATAGGATTACGTTACGCATTTTACATCAATATTTGAGTGATGAGTTTGGTTATAAGCCAATAGAATTTGTTTGAACTGTTCTAGCTAATTTTAGATTGATAAATAAATCTGTTGAACTAGGGTGAACTGTTTTACAGCTTAAAATTCAAAATGTTTTGAGACTAATTAATATACTGAGATAGTATTTTACCCTGAATTATAAATCGATTCTTTCTTTAATTTTGATAATACTACTTACTACTATTACTCTGATCTGTTTAATTTATAACACTAATTTTAGCCATATTGCTGCTTTCTTATCATTAACTTGCTCTTGATAACTGTGTTATTTATGGGATTTATTAAAAACGAGGTGATCCAAATACCGTTTAATTTTAAAGTGAAATGTTAGTATAGATGGGTATAACTTTGATCTATGGCCTTGTTTTCTCTTTGGTTTAAGTTATCGAGCGAGAAGATGTTTAGTATGCTTGTGAATATGATTCTATAGTTTAGCTTATATGCTTTACTGGAATTATTTCTACTTGTGTTGAAGGATATTTATTAGCAAACTCTTTACTATCTGAAATGTTAAGGTTTAGCTGCTAATTTGTTTGGTGTTCCATTAAATAAGATATATAGTAATCTAAAGTACATTAAGAAAAAGAATAAATATTGTCTTAGTACCATCTTCGACCTTGAGTAAAGTTATTATTAATCACGTTATTGTGATTTAAATGCAATTCAACTACTCTCTTATTGTAACTATTTATGCTTATTTTCTTATCGAAATTATTTGTACTTCTTATGCCATTACCTTAATCAAGATTAACTTAACTTACTTTGTCGCTATCTGTACTTTTCAGCATATCGTTGCTTTCTCTCATACTATTGATTAAAGAAGAAGATTTAACATTATAGTATATAGCTTTTTTATTGCTGATTATTAAAGCCAAATTGTTATTGACCTGTAGTAGTTGAGAGAGATAATTTCTATCAGTGTTAGATTACAGCATCATGTTTCCGACACTATTCTTTTGCTGTTATGAGAGTTCAATACTGCTGTTGAGAAATATGCATTTTCAAACTTGTCACTTTAAACTACTTGAAACACTATAGGGGCTCTTTAAACTTGAGTAATGAAGCATGATGGTACTACTTTGAAAGTTGTTTCTATTACTGGTGATTTTAAGAAAGTCGACTTAATTTATTGGTAGCTAAAATTACAGATTGCTTTGGTTGCTTGATCGAGTGATATGACTATTTATGATGAGCACTGCCTTTAATCATATTTTACTGACTGTTAACTAAAAAGTATAATTGTTGGAATGAATACATTTGATTTGGAAAATAATTAAATAAATTAAATTAATTAAAATTAAATTAGTGGCAGTTAACTTTCTGGAAACCTAGACAATATGGTACTCGTTCGATAGAGAATTCAAAATCAGCTGGACTTTACTATTGGCGGTACCCTCTATCGCATCCCTGGAGCGAGATAACTCGACTTTAATTTTTGGTGATTTGTTTAGTTGATTTTAATGCTCAAATTAAAATCGATTTATCTCGCTCCAGGGATGCGATAGAGGGGTACCGCCAATAGTAAAGTCCAGCTGATTTTTAATTCTCTATCGAACGAGTACCATATTGTCTAGGTTTCCAGAAAGTTAACTGCCACTAATTTAATTTTAAATAATTTAATTTATTTAATTATTTTCCAAATCAAATGTATTCCTACAATAGTGCATTTCCGATTCCATCACTCTGGATGAATTGATCTTAATCCTAGATTCACTTTTACAACCCTCTTCAGATAATATAACTAGGGAACCAAATTTTTTCGATTGAGAATGCATAAGTTGCTAGTGATTTCTGATTTATAATACGAAAACTTTAATTAATTTATAATTCTAATAACATTAATACTAAAGCTTATTAAGAAAATAAAAAATGGAAATCTCTCTGATTAGTACTTTTCTTCCTCTTCGTCATCGTCTTCTTCATCTTCATCGTCATATCCAACTTCTATGTCTGCTCTTTCTGTCACTCTACGAAGCACCAGTCTGGCTGCACCTGTGGTATTATCAGGCAGGACCACTATAAAATAAAAATTAAAGATATGTTTTTTGTAACTTACATTTTATGTATATTTTATTTCTAACAAGGCTTCGGTTTTAAAATAAATGATTAAATAATAGTATTTTAAGATAATATTGAAGACGATGAAGGAAATTGAGAATGTAATTTGAGACTTAATTTATTATTGTTGAATATTTGATGAAATGGAACTAAATAAATTCACAGAGGTCAATGAGATTGAAAGAGATCTACTCTCATTTTTAGTAATTTTTTAAATTTAATTAAAATATTTATAATTAAAATGCTAAAGTCTTATAATAAATTACTGTATTAGATTACTACAATTCGCCAAAAATTCAAAAATTTACTAAATATTTATTGCTATATTAAGTTTTTAAATTAATAAATATATTACTTTTCGTATCCTAATCAGTTCGTCTAAGATTTTTTAGTTTAGCCTAACTGTAGTTATGCTACATAGTCTATGGAATATTTTTGGCAGGGCTGTTGCTCCTGATATAAACCTAAATGTTACTTAAAGATTTTACTATTTACTCGTTGACTTTGCTTTACAGCACTTAATATTTTGACAAATTGTGATTGTTGCTTTACCCAATTGTATTTCGTTGGTGCTACTGGTGACTTGAAATCTAGTTATTAGCTGTGGGTTTATGCGGAAGTTCGCAGAATGAATCGTCTGTTATGGCTGTTTAAGTTTGCAGCTGAGCATTGGAATTGTCAATGAATGTGATCATTTAATTGTAACTCTAATCATAACTAGCTATCATTATCAGATTGTTGGTTTCATTTCAATTGCAATTACTATACTTTTGTATAGATAAAATCTACTGCTATTTAGAATGAGGAATCGGGGATAGCATTAACTAGGGTGAATGGAAATGGGAGAAAGCCTTTTAGTTGTTATTTTAATGATTCATGTTCTAAATTGATGCAGTTGTTTTTTTGTTGTCGTGTTGCTGTACTGATGTCTTTGTAATTGTTAAGGTGAGTTGAAATGAGTTGAGCGATTAATAAGATTAAAAACCATGACGTTTCATAATTCATAATAACAAATAAGATAGTTTGATTTTCTAATTTTTAAATCAATTTATATATAAAATTTAAGAATAAATTATATAATATTTTGTGGCTTTGATTAACTGTTGATGCAGAGTATTATGAATTATTTGCCATTCTAACTAAATAAAACTAATTTACTCATCCAATAATATATTGGCTTTAAAATATAATGGAAATTAGTTTAATTTAAGAGCAAATAAATCTAGTAATTATTATTAAAAAGTTAATACTGCTATTTTTATGGAAAAGTTTGATTGTTAAGAAAAGGAAAAACATCTGTAAGCGGTGGAATTTTAACACACGAGGACTCCCGCCCATCAGATCTTGATTCTGATGCTTTAGACCGCTCAGCTACACTTGCATTTACAAGGGTTTAGTAATTTCTCCTGATTTTATATCACTCTCTCGCCTGATTACAAGTAATCTTAAAAATAAACTGAGTGAATAAGTTTATTTGATTGGTGGAATAATTATAAATATAAATTTGACTTACATTAATGTAATTCATGGAAGGAAAATCTCTGCACTTATAAAACTTTTACGCCTCTATAAAGTAAGGAAATATGTTGAATTAACAGAGTTCTTTCGATCTTGCTAAGCATGAGCAGCAGCATAGAGCACGAATACACAATAACACTCACTTTATCAAAGCACAGAACATGATCTATTAGAATATAAGCAGTGTGGATAGATTGATAGAGTATTCTTTGAATAAAAAAAGCCAATCACTGGCTCGATCTAAACATCAATAAGGACTCAGTTTGATAATAACTTAGAGCAGCTGAGTGCATAGGGCGATAATTTGAAGATAAAGATTAAGTTTCGGCAGATTATGGATGGGAGGTTATAGTAAAGTACCTAAATATAAGCAGCTTAAGAAGAAGAAGAAAATTAAGAGGAGGATGAAGACTATACTGTATATTATGAAGAAGATGAGGATGATAATGATGGGGATGTGCCTGATCTTGTTGTTATAGGAGAAGATAATGCATTGCAAATGAGCACAATATAACAATAAGAGCAAAAATATCCAATAAGGACTGAAGAATAAATGGATGATGAATGGGAGAATGAAAGTGATGATTAGCAGTCTGCTAATGATGATGAAGACCAGGAACTGTGATCATGAAATGTAGAATAATAATTAAATATGTAATTCCAAATAATATCATTAATATAATAAACGTCCCTTTAAAATTGTATAGCAATAGCCACTTCTTTACAAATTCATTCTACTTTTCTTACTAATACAATTAAAGAGCCCTCTATGTCATAGTTATAATTCAAATATTATACCAATCTTGCTGTTCTAACTGTTCTTAATTATCTACCATATTCTTATTCAACTTGACAGATATAAGCGTCAATCTTGGAGTTTAGCTGGTTCTTGCCTTGCACATACAAGGCATTGACAAATGAATCAACTTTTGATTTTGATACGCCAGATAGCAATTTTTCTTTCTCCTGCTTTATTTTTCCTTATTCCTAGTCTGATTGAGCAGAAGACTCTGTCCTACTCAGTTGGTAATCATTGTCTGATTGCTCGGATTAGTAGACAGCCAAACTTTTATATAGGCATCACTTATTATCTTTGTGTATGAGAAAATGCTATAAATATAACAATAAATTAATAGTAAATGCACTTCAAGATGTGTCTATTGAAAGAGAGTGCTTCTTTCAACTGTAGCTCCAGTTGAGATTGCTGAGACATTTATTGCTAATCATAAGTTTAAATATGCAGATTATACTATGATTGTGGTAATTGAACAGAACAGTATTGTAGAAATACATTTGAATTTGGAAAATTAATTATAATTAAATAAAAATTAAATCAAAATTAGCAGTTAAAGTTAACAAATTTAAACGATCTTGGGCTCATTCGATAGAGAATTCAAAATTAGCTGGACTTTATTATTGGAAGTACTATTTTATCGCATCCCTGGAGCGAGATAACTTCACTTTAATGTGAGGGTATAATTTAATGAATTTAGAGGAGTTTAATTAAAGTGAAATTATCTCACTTCAGGCATGCGAAAAAATAGTACCGCCAATAATAAAGTCCAGCTAATTTTTTTGAATTCTCTATCGAATGAGCCCAAGATCTTTTAAATTGGCCAACTTTAACTGCCACGATTTTGAATTAATATTTATTTAATTATAATTAATTTTCCAAATTCAAATGTAATTCTACAATAATGTTTGTATTATTGACACTTTAAAGTCTATTGTTGAAGTTAAACCATTCCTTATAAGAACTCTGTGAATTACTAACTATAAAAAGCATATTATATCTCCTTCAAAAAAGTTACCTAATATAGTTAAAAAGTTACTTACTCTAACTCATATCAAACTTCACTATTATATTTGACATGAAAAATTATTTAGAAAACATTTAGCTTACTCTTTGGATCGAATATAAAATCCAAATTGAAATAATTATATGCTAAATTCATTTGATCTTAAGCATTACTCAGCACTTTATATAACAAAGGTTCAGCTGCTTGCAAATACTGACTTGGCTTCATAATAACAAGCAACTTTTAGTTGTCTTAAAAGGAGAGCGGGAAATGAGCAATTGTTATTGGAATAAGAGTTTGCTAAGATTTCTCTTAAACAGATTGTCCATTTCGTGGAAGATCTTTAAGGAAAATGCGATATTAATCCAAATTCAAGCTAAGCGTATAAGTACTTATAAATTTTTTAATTAAATATGCTTGTATTTTTTTAAGTTTGAGCATAAGCATCTACAAGAAGAAAGTTTACTTAATTTATAATTGAAAATACTTTGCTTGAAAACTTCAAGTAATTGGTTTATGATTATAGTTTGGTTCATTTTTGTTTCCTGAGTTTCCTATGGTTTGGGAACTGATTCAACTTTTTATTGTGGCAAAGACTTCACAATAACCTAAGATGGCTAGTCATTCATTGCTAAAAATGGATTAGAAATAGTTTTGTCTTACTTTAACTCAGAGTAGATTGGATTTTTCTGTTCTTTATTAAATAATTATTGAATGAAATTTTGTCTCTTGCTGCACAATAACCTCTACTTATTTTAAATCTTTGAATTTGTAATTTTCAACTATATTATCCTTAATTTGAAAGCTATTTTTTCATACTTATGAATGAAATAATCTTATCTTCCTATTATTAAACTTCTAATTGAAAAGTATGAGGCTTCGATAGACTAAAGATCAATAACCAAAAAAACTCTCATCCATTTAGCCTGCATATGTGGTGATTCGTTAATAATTAAATTCCTATCAGAAAGTGGAGCATCTTCTCATGTAGTCGATCGAGATGGCTGCATTGTATTACCTTTGTGAAACTGAGAATATAGATATGGTTAGTTTGTTATTTTTTAAAGCATTTATTTTGATGTTATTTTACTTCTCATAAGATATATAAAATATGCTATTCTATTGCTTTTCCTAAATAAATTTAAAATGCCGTGTAAGCTCACTCAATAGAGAAAAAAAGATACTATGACTCTCATTTCTGATTGACTAATCAATATTCTGCTTTGTAGCTTTAGTTGTACATCTAGCTAAGATGTCTGAAATAGATTTGGAAAGAAACCTCCAGATTTAACCTTGACAAGGAGATGAAGAGATATCTTAGAAATTACAGTTAGAAAAGAGAGTCCAAAAGTAGAATGAACTCATATTTGAGCAAAGATTTGGATTCATAACCTAAAAATTTAATTAGTGAGAGAAGCCGCAGTGTTGGCAATAAGATTATATAAATCACAAGATTAATTGACGAAAAGGAAGTTCAAGATTAGATTCAATAAATTTTCAGAAAATTTTCATTGTGCAAAAGAAAGCAAGCCATTAAAGAAAAACAGTCTTTGAAATCTTACAGAAAAGAAGGAAAAAAGCCATAGAATAATGGTAATATGTCTCAAAAAAATGTAATTTCATCTTCTTCCTATTAACTGAATGCTAATTAAGGTAAAAAGTTAAATTATCCAACTCATATACTAACTTTAGCTCATTCAGCTTCAAATAAATCTCTTTCATAAAGCTAGCTTTAAACTTTTAAGACTGTTAAGAAATAAAATACAACAAATAATGAGAACTTTAGTACAGCTCAAAATCTCAATCAATATTTTACATCAAATCTTATCTTAAAAATCATCTCAGTGTATAAATCAATTAAGCTCCAACTGCAACTTCAAAAAAGTAAAATTCATCTTTAAGATCTTCAAAAAGTGTTAAAAATTTGAATACTATACTTCAATATCTCCTACTCTTTAATCAGTAAAATCTAAGAGAAGACTTGATTTTATTATTCATCTCAATAGGCATCAATTAAAAAATTAGCTACCATATCGAGTGTTACCAATTTATTTCAACAAAAATAGAAGTAACTAGAAGAAATAAGAAAAGAATAAATTTACAATAAGATCAAAGTAAAATCTCAAAAATCGCAAAATAACTACCAATAAAGTGACAAGTTTGGGCGTTCAAAAGATGATTATTACAAAAAAAAGTGGAGGAAATGCAAACAATAATTCCAGTCTATAGAAGAAAGCTCAACCTAAAGTTAATGCTAGTAGTGAATAAAAGTAGGAATGAAAAAATAATATGGTTAAATCAGATTAGAAAAAACAATAGATTATTGATGACTAAGGAAGTTTATCTCAAAGGATAGGCGATAGCAGTCGTAAAATAACGATTAAATAACTAACTTAATAGAAAAAATCACAAACTCATAACATTTAGTTTGAAATAAATTAGTGATGCTAATGGCAAAGGAATTGAAGAGAAAAATAAATAAGTACAAGTGTAAAGATTTGGACCATGAAATTTTATAGCTCATTTGCTATTGGGCACAGGTTCAATTGGAGAAGTATTTTTGTTAAAAAAATATAAAATGGAAAGTTTTTTGCATTGAAGGCATTGACTATGTCAAAAATTATGGGCCACAACTTGACCAGTTATGCGATGAAAGAAAAAAATATCATATCTATAGTCAATCATCCATTAATAGTAAAGTAAAAATATGCTTTTTATACTTAAGAGAAGCTATTTCAGATATTAATGGTATTGTATACTGTATTTTTTTAACTCTAACATGAATGAATAATATCTGTCGAGGTCTCTAATTTTTGAAATCGCAGGGAAACATATCTTTTTCTCTTCGACATTAGTTCATACGCATCTCCTTTATTGATTAAAGAATTTACCTAGAGACTTTGTTCCCATTTTAAGATTTTAGATACTGCTATTACATACTCTTTTTTTAAACTTTAACATGAATGAATATAATCTGTCGATTTCTATAATTTTTGAAGTCGCAAGGAAACATAGCTTTTTCTGTTCGACATTAGTTCATACGCATCGTATTTAATTGATTTAAGAAGATTCTTTGAGATTTCATTCACATTTTAAGTTTTTAGAGACTACTATAGTATACTCTTTTTTATAACTTTATAATGAATGAATAATATATGTCGAGGTCTATAATTTTTAATGTTGCTGGTTAGATAAATTTATTTAGATTTTAAATATAATTATTAAATAATTTTATATTTTCGTCTATATAAATCAAATATAAATATTTATAACGTAATAATTTATTAGTTTTAAGTGGATCCATTACCACGCTTATGTCTTTCAATCATTAATTTATATTATAATTTAATCTTAATTAATAATTATTAGATTTCTTTAATTTTTAATAAAAATTTGGACATATTGTAAATAGATAAAATATAATAATTCTTAAAAATGAAATAAACCAACTAAAGCAGCAATAAATTTTAAGAATACTAAGGAAAGGATAATGTAAATACTATCTTATTATAAATATCAATCTATTATTATAGAATTATGATCCTTTTGAGAACTAATACTAAAATGAAGATGACGAAGACTCAATAGAAATAGTGGGAGCAGTGAAATTAATGGATGGCGTATTTCTTGGTGATGCTATTTGTGCAGAAGTTAGTCAAACATGCAATAATTTATGTTTTTAGGATGCTGAGTTTTTAAGATGCAACAAAATAACTTATATACTTAACTGTGCTGGGGATTAAATCGACAATTACTTTCAAGATCAAATGAAGTATAAATATTTCACTTTACACTGGAAAGAGTTCAAAGTAAGAATTTGAAACTGAAAACAACTTATATCTTAATTTGCTATTTTTTCTATAAGTGTTAATTGTTTTAATAGCCGAATGAATTGTCTTAGAAAACTACGAACTCTATTTATGATTTTGCCTCCGAAGCACTCTTAGACTATCAGGGGTTGCTGATTCACTCATTGAATGGAAAAAACAGATGTGTGGTGGCAGCATTTATAATTTTCATGTAGCGTTACAGATGGGGATTAATAAAGGCTCTTGAGTATATGAATAGCAAAAAGCCTGGTTTAGAAATGACTCCATCTATTTTAAAGAAATTACTGCAATTTGAAACTAGACTTGAAAACTGATTTTATCAAAATATTAACCAAAGATTGGGAAACTTTTTTTTCAAAAGGATTGTAGACTAAAATCAAATATATTTACATTTTTAAAGCCAATTATATAATTATATTTAATATAAAATAAATAGTGATAAACTTCATCATGATGATAGTGATTCA
>ARYC01007752.1:0-23035 GCA_000711775.1 Oxytricha trifallax
CGAAAAAGCAAGCAACGAAAAAGCAAGCATCGAAAAAGCAAGCACCGAAATAGCAAGCAACGAAAAAGCAAGCTACGAAAAAGCAAGCAACGAAAAAGCAAGCATCGAAAAAGCAAGCAACGAAAAAGCAAGCATCGAAAAAGCAAGCAACGAAAAAGCAAGCAACGAAAATGCAAGAAAAGAAAAAGCAAGCATCGAAAAAGCAAGCAACGAAAAAGCAAGCAAAGAAAAAGCAAGCACCGAAAAAGAAAGCAACGAAAAAGCAAGCAACGAAAAGCAAGCAACGAAAAAGCAAGCATCGAAAAAGCAAGCAAGGAAAAAGCAAGCAAGGAAAAAGCAAGCAACGAAAGAGCAAGCATTGAAAAAGCAATCAACGAAAGAGCAAGCACTTGAAAAAGCAAGCAAGGAAAAAGCAAGCAACTCAAAAGCAAGCAACTCAAAAGCAAGCATAGAAAAAGCAAGCATTGAAAAGCTTGCATAGATAAAGCAAGCAAAGAAAATGCAAGCAAAGAAAAGCTAGAAAAAAAAGGCAAGTAACATTTCTTTAAATTAGTCACGCCGTGAACTACATTTCTAGTAATGGAAGTATTCAATCCTTCCATGTTTGACATTTCTAATTAATAAATTTAATTCTTAAGCATGAAGTCATCTCTACATTTTTATTGAAGAAATTGTATTTATTAATATAATAGTTTGCTTTAAGATATGAATTATTTAACGAGTTTTTCACTCAGTTAATAAGCTATATTTTTACTTTATTTAATTCTATATAAGTTATAGGCCTAGATATGTTTGAATTATTAATTGTAAAAAGAATTTTTATAGTTGGTTACACTTCTGGCAATTATTATTTAAAACGCTTTTGAATGATACTAATTGAAGACAAGCAATATTTTGACAGGATAAATCAATTCTTTTTTTTAATATTTTGATGTTTCAGAACTAATGTAGAGATGTTGTCATTTTTTTGGGACAACTATAGTACAAATCATTGCAGAACCATTAAGTATTAGATTTAGAGCTAATGCTGATCTAACCTTTGAAATGCCCTATACTCGCCAGAGTTTTATTGAATTGAAGAGTACTTTGCGTAAGTTAAGAGTTAGAACAGGAAAGAGATGGTCACTTTATATCTTTACGTTACCACATTTTGCCATAGTTAGATTGTATGTAGTACGGAGATATGTAGAAAATGCAGAATTATAATTAGTTAGAAGAATTGTAGATAAGCATGATTAAAAAAATTGGCTATACTTTGCAGAGGTTTGAAACAATTAAGCCTTTAATATTACTTGAAATTATATAAATACAATTTAAAATACGTTAACTTTAATTAAGTAATTATTTTAATCACATTAATACTAAAAATTATTATGAAAATCAAAATGGAAATCTCTCTGATTATTGCTGTTCTTCCTCTTCATCATCCTCTTCATCATCCTCTTCTTAATCATCAAATTCAACTTCTTTGCCTGCTCTTTCTCTCGTTTCCTCTGCGAATCACCAGTCCAGCTGCACCTGTGGTCTTATTAGGTAGGAACAATATAATAAAAATTAAAGGTATGTTTTTTGTAACTTACATTTTTAATGACAGCTATATCTCCGCCTGCGCTTGATCTTTAAGTACTCGTAATACTACATCAAGTTTTTTAATTAATTAATATACTACTTATTAAAATTAATTAATATACTACTTATTATATATCATATATATTTACTCACTCTATTTCAACATCACCAGGTGCTCTTTTACATTTGATGCATGGAAAGTTGAGATTTCTTGTTGGTTAGGATTAGTTTCGCCATAGTCTTCAATTTATGTTTAAAATCTTAGAATGGCAATGATAACTTATGAGCATCTCTTTTTCAATGCCTTATTTTAAACTTGGCTCTTGCCTTAAGCAAGTAGATAGCTTACCTTTGGTTGCTTAAAATAAATAAATAAATAAATAAATAAATAAATAAATAAATAAATAAATAAATAAATAAATAAATAAATAAATAAATAAATAAATAAATAAATTAATAAATTAATTAATAAATAGATAAATTAAGTTTAACCTTACAAGTAAAGAAGGACTTGTCAACTAATTTCTTTTAATTTAACCTCTGATAAGCACCTTGTCCTTGATCTCTTCCTCATTGCCTTTAATGTTCTTGACTCGATTGGCATGATTTATTATAACCTTAACTTACTTTAGCCACAAAGTCCCAAGCACCCTAAAGAAATATTTTCTATCTGGCAATACCTGATGATCCGGGTAGTAGTTCATTAATATCATTATTTCAGTATCATCCTTGATTTACGCAAAAAGCTTTTCGACAGATTTTCCATCTTAACAGAGCACATTAAAAACCATTGCATTGGCTACTTTGAGCAGGTCTTTTTCCTCCAAAGATCTCTGAGAAATCTCACTGATGAGCATCAGCAGGCAAAAAAAAGCCTCTAAAAAGTAAGAAATAAAAAGACATACAGATATATTTTAGGTGAGTTATCATATAATTTTTAGACATGATCTTATCTGACAATTCCCTGATGTCATGACATGAAATCCTTTGTTATTTTGGTTGACTCATCTATTTCAATAAGTTAAATTAATAAAATAGAATTCTATATTAATTAGTGATGAACATAAATTCATCATGAGTTTCTTATTGTAATTCATTAAATTTGAGAAATATAGGTATTGGTTAGTAAACTGGGCTATTTTAGATAAAATATTATAGTAAAAGCATTAAAACTGTCACTTATTATAAATTAAAATTATACCAAATAGAAATTGATAAAAACCATTATAGGGCTATTAAAATAGCTAGTATACTCGCATATATTAATGTAACAATAGTGGAATTTAAAATGAATATAAAATAACTTACTCTTTCTATTTCACCAGCTGCCTTCTTAATAACAGCAAATTGTTTTTGGAAGTTATCACTTTGCATAAATATTCCTTATAAAATGAATTATAATTAATTATAAATTCCTGGACTTGTTAGTATTCATAAAATTATAGATAGAATTAAGTTTTCTCATAATCACTTGCTTATCATCTTCTTCATGATAGCCATTACTTAATGCAATTATTTTATAAATTATTATTTTTAAGCATCTTGATAAAATGGTGCTATTCATTTACAGCAACTCACACAAATAATTTTTACTAAATTACAATTGATTTGTGAATATTACTTTAAATAAATACAAATCAATTTGAAGAGAAGCGTAACTGCGATGTATTAGCTCAGCTACTAATTTTTATTCCGATTGAAAAAGATCAAATTTAATAGGAGTAATTTAACTGGCATATCTAATACTCTAAGTTTTAAATAAAATGTACGATTGTGGAACAGTACTAAATAATTAAATTATTATTAATAAATACATTTAAATGTACAATGTACTGTTTGTACTTATATATGTCTTAAGACTGAACAAAATGATAATGATAATTATTTTAATTATAAATTAATATTACTTAAATGGAAAAAATGGACAAACTTTAAACAAGCTTTGCATATATTTAAATCCTTGAGATAATTTTTTCTACTTAAAGCCACGTATAATATAGGTAATACTACTTATAACATACACAAGGCCTAATCGTATAAGCAATAGAGACCAAACGAGAGATACCACTTCCTCTTCATGGTAAATGATTTTGATTACAGAGAAAAGTACATCACATTCTCAACTGCTTGCGCGCCTCCACCAATAAACTTAGCTATATAATGATTCTTCGCCACTGCCAAGCCTTCAAAGGGCTTTTTATAAGAGATGCTTTTAAGGGTGGCAGAGCAATCATTTGACTACAAATAGGAGCAGTTATCATTTGAAGGGTGTAAATGTAGTTAATTTTTGGAGATGTGAGTGAGCTTAAGCTTTTAGCAGGAGATGCTGGTAGCTTCTATGATTTTTTCGAATTAGCAAGATCACATACTTGAAAGGATCAGGATCTTTAGTTATCAAATAGAAACTTTTATGAGAAGCAGCTTAAACAGTTAGTTTGTAGATATGGTTAGAGCAGGTCAAGCAAGTGGCTTTGAAGATTATATTCAAAATACAAAAATGTGCCTGTTGTGAGAGAAGAGATTATTTAGAAAAAGGGAATGTTGAGTACCACGCTGCAATTCGAACGAAAACTGGAAATAATGAATAATAACCAGGCAAAGAAGCTCCAACAACTATGAACTATCAATAAATTCACAAGTCAAAGATCCCGTGTTTATTCAGCTCACCGATGAGGCTCTACATAGTATTAAGTACTTTTATGCCAAGATACACTCTATCGAGTAATGTTCAGGAAGTGTCATGAGAAAATCAATGTGGTGAGGTACTTTGGATAATCAAATACTGGCATTTGTACTATAAGGAAATACATACAAAACATCTTCAGATGCGAGGAGTTGAAAGTGGTGATTTCACTATATTGTGGATGAAGGCAAATCTCATATCTAGCCCAACTTGATAATCATGGATAAGGTAAACTTGAGCACATTATTTTACCAAGATATAATACAAAACATAAAGTTATTCTTTGAGGGAGAAGGCTTCAATTACACATTCAAGCATTTCAATGCAAATATTTGATACAAAGGTGCCCAAGTGCTCGTGATTTCGAATCAAGACCCTTACAATAGAATACCCACATTGATTAAAAACCATTTGAGACCAGAATTCTTAGCTCAGAGTTCACAAGTTCAATGATCAATGGAGACAATACTTTTCCTTTTAGTAAAGATAGCTTGGCCTAATACTCTCAATAGACAAGTAAAAGATGGTGAGACCGATCCAAAGTCACTGAAAACGGATGACACAGAAATAGATTGATGATAGCAAAAACGAAATGAAGTGACCGGTGAAGATTGAAGGAGCAAACTAAAGAGATCTATACAATCGATAGAGTCTTTGACATTAATAGGCTTCACTTATTAATTTATAATTAAAATAATTATCATTATCATTTTGTTCAGTCTTAAGACATATATAAGTACAAACAGTACATTGTACATTTAAATGTATTTATTAATAATAATTTAATTATTTAGTACTGTTCCACAATCGTACATTTTATTTAAAACTTAGAGTATTAGATATGCCAGTTAAATTACTCCTATTAAATTTGATCTTTTTCAATCGGAATAAAAATTAGTAGCTGAGCTAATACATCGCAGTTACGCTTCTCTTCAAATTGATTTGTATTTATTTAAAGTAATATTCACAAATCAATTGTAATTTAGTAATAATTGCTAATAATTTGGGATTTTTTTAAATGTAATAATACAGATTCTAATTCTCTTACAAATAATAATTCGATTAAGTATTATGATATATAATTTTCATAAGCTATATACTTATAGATTTTATAATAAGTAAAGCATTTATAAATAATAATTATTTAATTTTTTCAGAATTTAAACAAATTTTTATGCAATAAATATGGATAAAATAGTCATTAAGTTTTAAGTAGGAATTCTTTTTGAAACTCCTACAATTGAGAGGTGATCCATTATAGCAAAAAATCGAGCAATTGTACATATTTTACTAATAACAAACAGAGATATTGAAGTCAGTAATATCGTCAGGATAGATTTCAGCGGGAATAAGTCTTTCACTTCATGGTTCCTTATTCATCACTCCTTCGAGCTTTTGGGAAATTGCCTATTATGGATAACAAGAGACGAGTTGCAATTTATTCAAGATTACTCGAGCTAACAACAAGCAATACGGGGAGTAAATTTTTCTCAAAAGTATTCAACCTTAATTCTTATGAATGATTGTAGCCAATTTAATATAAATACAAGTTTCCGAAAAGAGTAGCATGAGCACAATTTATTCGCATCCTCGTGAGCAACATCTGAGGAAGTAACCAAGCATCTAGGATTAGGATATTTACTATGTAATTACGTACAGAAATCGATATATCAACTGAAACAAGATACTATGGTCGCTGTAACTAGTTACACTAGGCCTTGCAAAGAAATTCTTAAGGTGATGAAGCTAAATATACGGTGCTTCATAATCAAATGGGCATGTAGCATATTGTTTCATCAAATGTTTATAGCTACTTAAAGGGGGTATTCAGTTACAGCATGTTTGTAACTAGATCATCGCGGATTATCTAGTTACAGTATCGCACAGTTCGGCTCTATCGAAGAATATCTCGAATATCCTATTTCTAGGCAACAAAGTTACTCCTTTTAAAATTTGCTCGCGTCAATATCAATACATTGCAGACCTTGCTACTCTTTTGAGAAACGTACATTTTTAGTAACTAGACGTCATATATTCAAAAAGATTTAGTCCAGATACCTTTGGAAAAAATTTACTCCTGTTATATCATACCGATTGTTGTTTTAACCTTAGGAGATTGCCTTTTTAAGTTTCCTCTGTTACACAAGAAATATTTCCTATTTTGAGATATCCCGGAGAGAAGTACTTTTAGATAGTAGAAAGCTAATTTCAGATGGTCTTGATAAAATGTAAAATTTTATCTGTGAAAAATTCTCATTGTAGTTTATCATGAATGCAACACTGTCTTGTTTTTCACTATGCTAAAACCAATTGCAGTATCAGCTCGACTTCTGCTCATTTACTATTAGGATTCATTTACCATTAATCCATGTTTAATATATTAAAAAGTTGTTTTAATTCTGAAAGTATTTATTATCTAATAGATTGTATTTCACTAATTATCATTTAATATAGTAAATTATTTAAATTGTTAGCTAATCAAATATAGTAATATCTCCAATGGTTAAAGACGATGGTACTAATTTTCAATGAAGGTTAATCCTATATAAACAATTTGTAGCAATAATTCTGGTTATTAAAAAATTGCGGTGATTTAAATATTTGTAGGAATGATAGAGAATTACTACTGTATTTATTGTCTTCAAGGGCAATAGAATATATCTACAAAAATATAAAAATGGGAAAGAGAGAAAAGGCAGAGTTTATAGATGTCACTAATGAACCTATCTGCCCTTATTATGACAAGAAATTTGAAAAGGGATCTTCCATTAGAACACATCTATCACTATTTCACAAACAAGAGCATGAGATGAAATGTCAATTTAAATTAGAAGAAAAAATATTGAAGCTAAAAGAAAAAATGAGGAAATTTACGGCGCCTGCTGAAGTATTTGTGAAAGTACCAAAAATATGTATATATGACTACTGTGATTAAAGAGTGAATAAATTAACATACAAGTTATTTTACCCACTAATCATTTTCGAAGAAGATGTAAGAGATCTACAAATATGACAAAAAATTGAAGTAAATGTAAAAAAAGATAAAGCAAATTATATTTAGTATTAATAATGGACCAATCTTGAAGATTAAAATAAGACTTGCCTTACCACACTTTATCTGATAAGGAAATAATTGACATGCTCTTACATTTAGTGCATGAAAATGGACTGCTATTTTTATGGATAGTAAACTTCAAGCGAGAAAAAGCAATGAAACTACTTGCTAAGAATGGTAATATAAATGCAGAAAGGGGAGAATGGATAAAACAAACAACTAACAAAATACTATGCTAAGAATGGGTAAAATATACAGCCCAATGCAACGAGACATTCATAGTAAATGTCAAAGGAAAAATTTATCAAAAAGTTCACTATTACTCTGCAAAATTTGTTATATTTTATGCAATAGATAAGCATTCAGCAAAACCAGATAAAATATATGATTTTATTTAAACCATTACCCCAAATAAACTAAACTTAGAAATATTCGGAAGAAAGAATAATATAAGGAGGGGATGGACAACTTTTGTAAATTATTAGAGAAAAGTTTTTTGCATATATTGCGCAAAAGATTTTAAGTAGTTTTAAGAGTAATTGATTTTTAATAATTTGTTATTTATATTTTAATCATATTGTTTATTGATAAAATATATAAAAATAGAATATTTAAGAAATACTATATATTATTTAGTTTTATATAATTACAACTGGCACAAATCAAGAGTAAATTAATTTGATAAAGATTAAGATTTTGTTTAATTATTATTAAAAAAATTATTTATTTATTAATTAATTAATTAAATATATATAATTTAGTATGCAAAAGTATAATCATACAAAAAAGGATAGATTACCAGCACACATCTTAAATATGTATTTATATATACAGGCTCAAGCTCTTCCTTAAAATCACCTAGCTAACTAATGTAGATGTAGTCGAGCAGGTGCTACAGTAGATTCAAATCATCTAGCCAAGTATCATCGAGGTAAATGCATATGACGACAAGGCCATCAAGAATACTTACCTTCAGATCAAAGTTTCAAGAGACACCATTGGTATTAACAGGGAGTATTTCAAAACTAAGAAAAGAAGAGGGTACAAGCTTTTCAAGAAGATGGGACCCCAAGTGAAGAATCTAGGATCAATTCACCATTGGAATTTTTCACTTAGCATCATAGGCTCACACTAATACATGGCAGTACTAAGGAGATTTAACTTGAGGATGGTAAAAGAGCAGCTAGAGTGTCATTAGAAGAACTTAGGTAGATTCAAAAAAAAAAAGATCTTAAAATAACTACCTAAAAGAATTCCTTGCCGAAAACATTGCTAACGGTTCCAAGACGTACAAACTATATCTCTATAAAACCTAAGTGACATTGATGCGCTCTCTTTGATTAGCCAAGAGTAACAGAAATTCACCAAAGCGTACAAGGTATTGAATCATATCGGAATTGTCCAAAAAGTGAAGATTTCGGTGAGATAGCAATTTGGAGAATTTGTCAAGAAACTCTACAATGAGTGAAAATTGAATGAATTTCCAGAAATAAATGAATAATCAAGAATTTATACACGCTATTTTATTACTAATTTTATTTAAATATATTAAAATGGCACGTATCTGAAAATGGATAAAATTTCGAGATACGTGCCAAATAAATAGAATTAATTAATTAAGTTACTAATATCTAAGTACAAATGAAATATAGTTTGTAGTAATTGAAAAATAATATTATAATTATTATTTAAATTTAATTTATTATAAATTAGCAACCAATCAAGTTTATAAATTTTGAAATTATTACTTGTGATTAAATAAATATTTTAGCAATTTTATATTTTGTTATTTAAATATAATATTATTTCTCAATTACTACAAACTATATTTCATTTGTACTTAGATATTAGTAACTTAATTAATTAATTCTATTTATTTGGCACGTATCTCGAAATTTTATCGATTTTCAGATACGTGCCATTTTAATATATTTAAATAAAATTAGTAATAAAATAGCGTGTATAAATTCTTGATTATTCATTTATTTCTGGAAATTCATTCAATTTTCACGCAATGCATTTTCCGAGACTAAGAAACTGATTAAGATATTTTAAGGGAGTTCGGATACTACGAAATAATTTAGGCTCTTTATCAGGTACTACTTAAGAAAGAGGGTAAGAAGATTCACTGCGTCTGGCTATATGGAGCAGCCAACACTGGCAAAAGTACCATTCTTAAGATGATTGACTAGATTTTCACTTGCGATTAGTTGATCCTTGGGCAAACCCACTTTCATGTTGAGGGAAGATTCCTTAAAAAAGAGCCCTAAGTATTGCTGATCGACGAGATGAACATAAAGAGATTCTTTTCAAAGTACAATGATCCAGAAATGAAGAAGCTACTAGAAGGCTGGGGCTACGCAGTTGATGTGAAATTCGTGAAGACATAGATGAAATACATAGACTCCTTTACTATCATTACCACTAATGAACTACCGTGGAACAAAATCACGGTGGAGGAAAGGGATTGCTTCGAGAGGAGGTGCATCACAGTCAAGACGATAATGGAGGGCGAATCGCGAAGACTGGAATTCCAATTTAAAGCAGTAAAGCTAGCAAACTATATACAAGATAGATCTTATAATGAAAGTCTCTGGAGCAAGAAATCGAATAACAAGCATGCTGGGGATCTAAGTCCTAACAAGATGAGCATGAGAGACAAGGATGCAGAAGAAAAAATAAAGAAATGAGCAATTACTAATAAGTTTAATTATTATATATAAATATAAATTTAAGATGTGTGCAGATAATCTATCCCTTTTTGTATAACTTTTACCAAAATAGTGGTATTTTGCCGCACTATTAATCTTCATGGTAGCTGGTTCTCGTGTGCCATTGCTCGGATCGGGGTGCAAAATTGCTACTCTTGCTCACCATCTTTTGAATCATAGGAGAATATAAGTAGAAATGCTCGGAGACAAAACCAACTCACGTGACAAAATGACTTGCAAAATGACGTGACCTTTACCAAAATAGTGGTATTTTGCCGCACTATGAATCTTCATGGTAGCTGGTTCTCGTGTGCCATTGCTCGGATCGGGGTGCAAAAATGCTACTCTTGCTCGCCATCCTTTGAATCATAGGAAAATATAAGTAGAAATGCTCGGAGACAAAACCACCTCACGTGACAAAATGACTTGCAAAATGACGTGACCTTTACCAAAATAGTGGTATTTTGCCGCACTATTAATCTTCATGGTAGCTGGTTCTCGTGTGCCATTGCTCGGATCGGGGTGCAAAAATTGCTACTCTTGCTCGCCATCCTTTGAATCATAGGAAAATATAAGTAGAAATGCTCGGAGACAAAACCAACTCACGTGACAAAATGACTTGCAAAATGACGTGACCTTTACCAAAATAGTGGTATTTTGCCGCACTATTAATCTTCATGGTAGCTGGTTCTCGTGTGCCATTGCTCGGATCGGGGTGCAAAAATGCTACTCTTGCTCACCATCCTTTGAATCATAGGAAAATATAAGTAGAAATGCTCGGAGACAAAACCAACTCACGTGACAAAATGACTTGCAAAATGACGTGACCTTTACCAAAATAGTGGTATTTTGCCGCACTATGAATCTTCATGGTAGCTGGTTCTCGTGTGCCATTGCTCGGATCGGGGTGCAAAAATGCTACTCTTGCCCGCCATCCTTTGAATCATAGGAAAATATAAGTAGAAATGCTCGGAGACAAAACCACCTCACGTGACAAAATGACTTGCAAAATGACGTGACCTTTACCAAAATAGTGGTATTTTGCCGCACTATTAATCTTCATGGTAGCTGGTTCTCGTGTGCCATTGCTCGGATCGGGGTGCAAAAATGCTACTCTTGCTCGCCATCCTTTGAATCATAGGAAAATATAAGTAGAAATGCTCGGAGACAAAACCACCTCACGTGACAAAATGACTTGCAAAATGACGTGACCTTTACCAAAATAGTGGTATTTTGCCGCACTATTAATCTTCATGGTAGCTGGTTCTCGTGTGCCATTGCTCGGATCGGGGTGCAAAAATGCTACTCTTGCTCACCATCCTTTGAATCATAGGAAAATATAAGTAGAAATGCTCGGAGACAAAACCAACTCACGTGACAAAATGACTTGCAAAATGACGTGACCTTTACCAAAATAGTGGTATTTTGCCGCACTATTAATCTTCATGGTAGCTGGTTCTCGTGTGCCATTGCTCGGATCGGGGTGCAAAAATGCTACTCTTGCTCACCATCCTTTGAATCATAGGAAAATATAAGTAGAAATGCTCGGAGACAAAACCAACTCACGTGACAAAATGACTTGCAAAATGACGTGACCTTTACCAAAATAGTGGTATTTTGCCGCACTATTAATCTTCATGGTAGCTGGTTCTCGTGTCCCATTGCTCGGATCGGGGCGCAAAATTGCTACTCTTGCCCACCATCCTTTGAATCATAGGAAAATATAAGTAGAAATGCTCGGAGACAAAACCAACTCACGTGACAAAATGACTTGCAAAATGACGTGACCTTTACCAAAATAGTGGTATTTTGCCGCACTATGAATCTTCATGGTAGCTGGTTCTCGTGTGCCATTGCTCGGATCGGGGTGCAAAAATGCTACTCTTGCTCGCCATTCTTTGAATCATAGGAAAATATAAGTAGAAATGCTCGGAGACAAAACCACCTCACGTGACAAAATGACTTGCAAAATGACGTGACCTTTACCAAAATAGTGGTATTTTGCCGCACTATGAATCTTAATGGTAGCTGGTTCTCGTGTCCCATTGCTCGGATCGGGGCGCAAAAATGCTACTCTTGCACGCCATCCTTTGAATCATAGGAAAATATAAATAGAAATGCTCGGAGACAAAACCACCTCACGTGACAAAATGACTTGCAAAATGACGTGACCTTTACCAAAATAGTGGTATTTTGCCGCACTATCAATCTTCATGGTAGCTGGTTCTCGTGTGCCATTGCTCGGATCAGGGCGCAAAAATGCTACTCTTGCCCGCCATCCTTTGAATCATAGGAAAATATAAGTAGAAATCCTCGGAGACAAAACCACCTCACGTGACAAAATGACTTGCAAAATGATGTGACCTTTACCAAAATAGTGGTATTTTGCCGCACTATTAATCTTCATGGTAGCTGGTTCTCGTGTGTCATTGCTCGGATCGGGGTGCAAAAATGCTACTCTTGCTCGCCATTCTTTGAATCATAGGAAAAATATAAGTAGAAAATGGCTCGGAGACAAAACCACCTCACGTGACAAAATGACTTGCAAAATGATGTGACCTTTACCAAAATAGTGGTATTTTGCCGCACTATTAATCTTCATGGTAGCTGGTTCTCGTGTGTCATTGCTCGGATCGGGGTGCAAAAATGCTACTCTTGCTCGCCATTCTTTGAATCATAGGAAAATATAAGGAGAAATGCTCGGAGACAAAACCACCTCACGTGACAAAATGACTTGCAAAATGACGTGACCTTTACCAAAATAGTGGTATTTTGCCGCACTATTAATCTTCATGGTAGCTGGTTCTCGTGTGCCATTGCTCGGATCGGGGTGCAAAAATGCTACTCTTGCCCACCATCCTTTGAATCATAGGAAAATATAAGTAGAAATGCTCGGAGACAAAACCACCTCACGTGACAAAATGACTTGCAAAATGACGTGACCTTTACCAAAATAGTGGTATTTTGCCGCACTATTAATCTTCATGGTAGCTGGTTCTCGTGTGCCATTGCTCGGATCGGGGTGCAAAAATGCTACTCTTGCTCGCCATCCTTTGAATCATAGGAAAATATAAGTAGAAATGCTCGGAGACAAAACCACCTCACGTGACAAAATGACTTGCAAGTTGACGTGACTTTTACCAAAATAGTGGTATTTTGCCGCACTATTAATCTTCATGGTAGCTGGTTCTCGTGTGCCATTGCTCGGATCGGGGCGCAAAATTGCTACTCTTGCACGCCATCCTTTGAATCATAGGAAAATATAAATAGAAATGCTCGGAGACAAAACCACCTCACGTGACAAAATGACTTGCAAGTTGACGTGACTTTTACCAAAATAGTGGTATTTTGCCGCACTATTAATCTTCATGGTAGCTGGTTCTCGTGTGCCATTGCTCGGATCGGGGTGCAAAATTGCTACTCTTGCTCACCCATCCTTTGAATCATAGGCAGAATATAAGTAGAAATGCTCGGAGACAAAACCAAGCTCACGTGACAAAATGACTTGCAAAATGACGTGACTTTTACCAAAATAGTGGTATTTTGCCGCACTATTAATCTTCATGGTAGCTGGTTCTCGTGTGCCATTGCTCGGATCGGGGTGCAAAATTGCTACTCTTGCTCACCATCTTTTGAATCATAGGAGAATATAAGTAGAAATGCTCGGAGACAAAACCAACTCACGTGACAAAATGACTTGCAAAATGACGTGACCTTTACCAAAATAGTGGTATTTTGCCGCACTTTTAATCTTCATGGTAGCTGGTTCTCGTGTGCCATTGCTCGGATCGGGGCGCAAAATTGCTACTCTTGCACGCCATCCTTTGAATCATAGGAAAATATAAATAGAAATGCTCGGAGACAAAACCACCTCACGTGACAAAATGACTTGCAAGTTGACGTGACTTTTACCAAAATAGTGGTATTTTGCCGCACTATTAATCTTCATGGTAGCTGGTTCTCGTGTGCCATTGCTCGGATCGGGGCGCAAAATTGCTACTCTTGCACGCCATCTTTTGAATCATAGGAAAATATAAATAGAAATGCTCGGAGACAAAACCACCTCACGTGACAAAATGACTTGCAAGTTGACGTGACTTTTACCAAAATAGTGGTATTTTGCCGCACTATTAATCTTCATGGTAGCTGGTTCTCGTGTGCCATTGCTCGGATCGGGGTGCAAAATTGCTACTCTTGCTCACCATCTTTTGAATCATAGGAGAATATAAGTAGAAATGCTCGGAGACAAAACCAACTCACGTGACAAAATGACTTGCAAAATGACGTGACCTTTACCAAAATAGTGGTATTTTGCCGCACTATTAATCTTCATGGTAGCTGGTTCTCGTGTGCCATTGCTCGGATCGGGGTGCAAAATTGCTACTCTTGCTCACCATCTTTTGAATCATAGGAGAATATAAGTAGAAATGCTCGGAGACAAAACCAACTCACGTGACAAAATGACTTGCAAAATGACGTGACCTTTACCAAAATAGTGGTATTTTGCCGCACTATTAATCTTCATGGTAGCTGGTTCTCGTGTGCCATTGCTCGGATCGGGGTGCAAAATTGCTACTCTTGCTCGCCATCCTTTGAATCATAGGAAAATATAAGTAGAAATGCTCGGAGACAAAACCACCTCACGTGACAAAATGACTTGCAAAATGACGTGACCTTTACCAAAATAGTGGTATTTTGCCGCACTATTAATCTTCATGGTAGCTGGTTCTCGTGTGCCATTGCTCGGATCGGGGCGCAAAATTGCTACTCTTGCCCGCCATCCTTTGAATCATAGGAAAATATAAGTAGAAATGCTCGGAGACAAAACCACCTCACGTGACAAAATGACTTGCAAAATGACGTGACCTTTAACCAAAATAGTGGTATTTTGCCGCACTATTAATCTTCATGGTAGCTGGTTCTCGTGTCCCATTGCTCGGATCGGGGCGCAAAATTGCTACTCTTGCACACCATCCTTTCAATCATAGGAAAATATAAATAGAAATGCTCGGAGACAAAACCAACTCACGTGACAAAATGACTTGCAAAATGACGTGACCTTTACCAAAATAGTGGTATTTGCCGCACTATTAATCTTCATGGTAGCTGGTTCTCGTGTGCCATTGCTCGGATCGGGGCGCAAAATTGCTACTCTTGCACACCATCCTTTGAATCATAGGAAAATATAAGTAGAAATGCTCGGAGACAAAACCAACTCACGTGACAAAATGACTTGCAAAATGACGTGACCTTTACCAAAATAGTGGTATTTTGCCGCACTATTAATCTTCATGGTAGCTGGTTCTCGTGTGCCATTGCTCGGATCGGGGTGCAAAAATGCTACTCTTGCTCACCATCCTTTGAATCATAGGAAAATATAAGTAGAAATGCTCGGAGACAAACAACTCACGTGACAAAATGACTTGCAAAATGACGTGACCTTTACCAAAATAGTGGTAGTTTGCCGCACTATTAATCTTCATGGTAGCTGGTTCTCGTGTGCCATTGCTCGGATCGGGGCGCAAAATTGCTACTCTTGCACGCCATCCTTTGAATCATAGGAAAATATAAATAGAAATGCTCGGAGACAAAACCACCTCACGTGACAAAATGACTTGCAAGTTGACGTGACTTTTACCAAAATAGTGGTATTTTGCCGCACTATTAATCTTCATGGTAGCTGGTTCTCGTGTGCCATTGCTCGGATCGGGGCGCAAAATTGCTACTCTTGCACGCCATCATTTGAATCATAGGGAAATATATATAGAAATGCTCGGAGACAAAACAACCTCACGTGACAAAATGACTTGCAGGTTGACGTGACTTTTACAAAAATAGTGGTATTTTGCCGCACTATTAATCTTCATGGTAGCTGGTTCTCGTGTGCCATTGCTCGGATCGGGGCGCAAAATTGCTACTCTTGCACGCCATCTTTTGAATCATAGGAAAATATAAATAGAAATGCTCGGAGACAAAACCACCTCACGTGACAAAATGACTTGCAAGTTGACGTGACTTTTACCAAAATAGTGGTATTTTGCCGCACTATTAATCTTCATGGTAGCTGGTTCTCGTGTGCCATTGCTCGGATCGGGGCGCAAAATTGCTACTCTTGCACGCCATCCTTTGAATCATAGGAAAATATATATAGAAATGCTCGGAGACAAAACAACCTCACGTGACAAAATGACTTGCAAGTTGACGTGACTTTTACCAAAATAGTGGTATTTTGCCGCACTATTAATCTTCATGGTAGCTGGTTCTCGTGTGCCATTGCTCGGATCGGGGCGCAAAATTGCTACTCTTGCACGCCATCCTTTGAATCATAGGGAAATATATATAGAAATGCTCGGAGACAAAACAACCTCACGTGACAAAATGACTTGCAAGTTGACGTGACTTTTACCAAAATAGTGGTATTTTGCCGCACTATTAATCTTCATGGTAGCTGGTTCTCGTGTGCCATTGCTCGGATCGGGGCGCAAAATTGCTACTCTTGCACGCCATCCTTTGAATCATAGGAAAATATAAGTAGAAATGCTCGGAGACAAAACCACCTCACGTGACAAAATGACTTGCAAAATGACGTGACCTTTACCAAAATAGTGGTATTTTGCCGCACTATTAATCTTCATGGTAGCTGGTTCTCGTGTGCCATTGCTCGGATCGGGGCGCAAAATTGCTACTCTTGCACGCCATCCTTTGAATCATAGGGAAATATATATAGAAATGCTCGGAGACAAAACAACCTCACGTGACAAAATGACTTGCAGGTTGACGTGACTTTTACAAAAATAGTGGTATTTTGCCGCACTATTAATCTTCATGGTAGCTGGTTCTCGTGTGCCATTGCTCGGATCGGGGTGCAAAATTGCTACTCTTGCTCGCCATCCTTTGAATCATAGGAAAATATAAGTAGAAATGCTCGGAGACAAAACCACCTCACGTGACAAAATGACTTGCAAAATGACGTGACCTTTACCAAAATAGTGGTATTTTGCCGCACTTTTAATCTTCATGGTAGCTGGTTCTCAAGTGCCATTGCTCGGATCGGGGCGCAAAATTGCTACTCTTGCACGCCATCCTTTGAATCATAGGGAAATATATATAGAAATGCTCGGAGACAAAACAACCTCACGTGACAAAATGACTTGCAAGTTGACGTGACTTTTACCAAAATAGTGGTATTTTGCCGCACTATTAATCTTCATGGTAGCTGGTTCTCGTGTGCCATTGCTCGGATCAGGGCGCAAAATTGCTACTCTTGCACGCCATCATTTGAATCATAGGAAAATATAAATAGAAATGCTCGGAGACAAAACAACCTCACGTGACAAAATGACTTGCAAGTTGACGTGACTTTTACAAAAATAGTGGTATTTTGCCGCACTATTAATCTTCATGGTAGCTGGTTCTCGTGTGCCATTGCTCGGATCGGGGCGCAAAATTGCTACTCTTGCACGCCATCATTTGAATCATAGGAAAATATAAATAGAAATGCTCGGAGACAAAACAACCTCACGTGACAAAATGACTTGCAAGTTGACGTGACTTTTACAAAAATAGTGGTATTTTGCCGCACTATTAATCTTCATGGTAGCTGGTTCTCGTGTGCCATTGCTCGGATCGGGGCGCAAAATTGCTACTCTTGCACGCCATCATTTGAATCATAGGAAAATATAAATAGAAATGCTCGGAGACAAAACAACCTCACGTGACAAAATGACTTGCAAGTTGACGTGACTTTTACAAAAATAGTGGTATTTTGCCGCACTATTAATCTTCATGGTAGCTGGTTCTCGTGTGCCATTGCTCGGATCGGGGCGCAAAATTGCTACTCTTGCACGCCATCATTTGAATCATAGGGAAATATATATAGAAATGCTCGGAGACAAAACAACCTCACGTGACAAAATGACTTGCAAGTTGACGTGACTTTTACAAAAATAGTGGTATTTTGCCGCACTATTAATCTTCATGGTAGCTGGTTCTCGTGTGCCATTGCTCGGATCGGGGCGCAAAATTGCTACTCTTGCACGCCATCCTTTGAATCATAGGGAAATATATATAGAAATGCTCGGAGACAAACAACCTCACGTGACAAAATGACTTGCAAGTTGACGTGACTTTTACCAAAATAGTAGTATTTTGCCGCACTATTAATCTTCATGGTAGCTGGTTCTCAAGTGCCATTGCTCGGATCGGGGCGCAAAATTGCTACTCTTGCACGCCATCATTTGAATCATAGGGAAATATATATAGAAATGCTCGGAGACAAAACAACCTCACGTGACAAAATGACTTGCAAGTTGACGTGACTTTTACAAAAATAGTAGTATTTTGCCGCACTATTAATCTTCATGGTAGCTGGTTCTCAAGTGCCAGTGCTCGGATCGGGGCGCAAAATTGCTACTCTTGCACGCCATCATTTGAATCATAGGGAAATATATATAGAAATGCTCGGAGACAAAACAACCTCACGTGACAAAATGACTTGCAAGTTGACGTGACTTTTACAAAAATAGTGGTATTTTGCCGCACTATTAATCTTCATGGTAGCTGGTTCTCGTGTGCCATTGCTCGGATCGGGGCGCAAAATTGCTACTCTTGCACGCCATCATTTGAATCATAGGGAAATATATATAGAAATGCTCGGAGACAAAACAACCTCACGTGACAAAATGACTTGCAGGTTGACGTGACTTTTACAAAAATAGTGGTATTTTGCCGCACTATTAATCTTCATGGTAGCTGGTTCTCGTGTGCCATTGCTCGGATCGGCACAAAAATGCTACTCTTGCACGCCATCATTTCAATCATAGGAAAACATAAAGAAAAATGCTCGGAGACAAAACCACCTCACGTGACAAAATGACTTGCAAGTTAACGTGACTTTTACCAAAATAGTGGTATTTTGCCGCACTATTAATCTTCATGGTAGCTGGTTCTCGTGTCCCATTGCTCGGATCGGGGCGCAAAATTGCTACTCTTGCACGCCATCCTTTCAATCATAGGAAAATATAAATAGAAATGCTCGGAGACAAAACCACCTCACGTGACAAAATGACTTGCAAGTTGACGTGACTTTTACCAAAATAGTGGTATTTTGCCGCACTATTAATCTTCATGGTAGCTGGTTCTCGTGTGCCATTGCTCGGATCGGGGCGCAAAATTGCTACTCTTGCACGCCATCCTTTGAATCATAGGAAAATATAAATAGAAATGCTCGGAGACAAAACAACCTCACGTGACAAAATGACTTGCAAGTTGACGTGACTTTTACCAAAATAGTGGTAGTTTGCCGCACTATTAATCTTCATGGTAGCTGGTTCTCGTGTGCCATTGCTCGGATCAGGGCACAAAAATGCTACTCTTGCACGCCATCATTTGATGCATAGGAAAACATAAAGAAAAATGCTCGGAGACAAAACCACCTCACGTGACAAAATGACTTGCAAGTTAACGTGACTTTTACCAAAATAGTGGTATTTTGCCGCACTATTAATCTTCATGGTAGCTGGTTCTCGTGTCCCATTGCTCGGATCGGGGCGCAAAATTGCTACTCTTGCACGCCATCATTTGAATCATAGGAAAATATAAATAGAAATGCTCGGAGACAAAACAACCTCACGTGACAAAATGACTTGCAGGTTGACGTGACTTTTACAAAAATAGTGGTATTTTGCCGCACTATTAATCTTCATGGGTAGCTGGTTCCTCGTGTGCATTTGCTGCGGATCGGGGCGCAAAATTGCTACTCTTGCACGCCATCATTTGAATCATAGGGAAATATATATAGAAATGCTCGGAGACAAAACAACCTCACGTGACAAAATGACTTGCAGGTTGACGTGACTTTTACAAAAATAGTGGTATTTTGCCGCACTATTAATCTTCATGGTAGCTGGTTCTCCGTGTTGCCATGTGCTCGGATCGGGGCGCAAAATTGCTACTCTTGCACGCCATCATTTGAATCATAGGGAAATATATATAGAAATGCTCGGAGACAAAACAACCTCACGTGACAAAATGACTTGCAGGTTGACGTGACTTTTACCAAAATAGTGGTATTTTGCCGCACTATTAATCTTCATGGTAGCTGGTTCTCGTGTGCCATTGCTCGGATCAGGGCACACAAATGCTACTCTTGCTCGCCATCATTTGATTCGTAGGAAAACATCAAGAAATATGCTCGGAGACAAAACCACCTCACGTGACAAAATGACTTGCAAGTTACCGTGACTTTTACCAAAATAGTGGTATTTTGCCGCACTATTAATCTTCATGGTAGCTGGTTCTCGTGTGCCATTGCTCGGATCGGCGCAAAATTGGCTACTCTTGCACGCATCTTTTATAGGGAAACTATTATTATAGAAATGCCTCGGAGACAAAAACAAGCTCACGTGAACAAAATCGACTTGCAAAGTTGACGCTGACTTTACCAAAGATAGGTGGTATTATGCCGCACTATTAATCTTCATGGTAGCTGGTTCTCGTGTGCCATTGCTCGGATCGGGGCGCAAAATTGCTACTCTTGCACGCCATCATTTGAATCATAGGGAAATATATATAGAAATGCTCGGAGACAAAACAACCTCACGTGACAAAATGACTTGCAGGTTGACGTGACTTTTACAAAAATAGTGGTATTTTGCCGCACTATTAATCTTCATGGTAGCTGGTTCTCTGTGTGCCCATTGCTCGGATCGGGGCGCAAAATTGCTACTCTTGCACGCCATCATTTGAATCATAGGGAAATATATATAGAAATGCTCGGAGACAAAACAACCTCACGTGACAAAATGACTTGCAGGTTGACGTGACTTTTACAAAAATAGTGGTATTTTGCCGCACTATTAATCTTCATGGTAGCTGGTTCTCGTGTGCCATTGCTCGGATCGGGCGCAAATATTGCTCTCTGCACGCATCCTTTAATCAATAGGGAAATTATATATAAAAATGCCTTGGGAGACAAAAAACCTCACGTGGACGAAAAGACTTGCAGTTGCGTGACTTACCAAAATAGTGGTATTTTGCTCCGCACTAATCTTCATGGTAGCTGGTTCTCGTGTGCCATTGCTCGGATCGGGGCGCAAAATTGCTACTCTTGCACGCCATCATTTGAATCATAGGGAAATATATATAGAAATGCTCGGAGACAAAACAACCTCACGTGACAAAATGACTTGCAGGTTGACGTGACTTTTACAAAAATAGTGGTATTTTGCCGCACTATTAATCTTCATGGTAGCTGGTTCTCGTGTGCCATTGCTCGGATCGGGGCGCAAAATTGCTACTCTTGCACGCCATCCTTTGAATCATAGGGAAATATATATAGAAATGCTCCGAGACAAAACAACCTCACGTGACAAAATGACTTGCAGGTTGACGTGACTTTTACCAAAATAGTGGTATTTTGCCGCACTATTAATCTTCATGGTAGCTGGTTCTCGTGTGCCATTGCTCGGATCGGGGCGCAAAATTGCTACTCTTGCACGCCATCATTTGAATCATAGGGAAATATATATAGAAATGCTCGGAGACAAAACAACCTCACGTGACAAAATGACTTGCAGGTTGACGTGACTTTTACAAAAATAGTGGTATTTTGCCGCACTATTAATCTTCATGGTAGCTGGTTCTCGTGTGCCATTGCTCGGATCGGGGCGCAAAATTGCTACTCTTGCACGCCATCCTTTGAATCATAGGGAAATATATATAGAAATGCTCCGAGACAAAACAACCTCACGTGACAAAATGACTTGCAGGTTGACGTGACTTTTACCAAAATAGTGGTATTTTGCCGCACTATTAATCTTCATGGTAGCTGGTTCTCGTGTGCCATTGCTCGGATCGGGGCGCAAAATTGCTACTCTTGCACGCCATCATTTGAATCATAGGGAAATATATATAGAAATGCTCGGAGACAAAACAACCTCACGTGACAAAATGACTTGCAGGTTGACGTGACTTTTACAAAAATAGTGGTATTTTGCCGCACTATTAATCTTCATGGTAGCTGGTTCTCGTGTGCCATTGCCTCGGATCGGGGCGCAAAATTGCTACTCTTGCACGCCATCATTTGAATCATAGGGAAATATATATAGAAATGCTCGGAGACAAAACAACCTCACGTGACAAAATGACTTGCAGGTTGACGTGACTTTTACAAAAATAGTGGTATTTTGCCGCACTATTAATCTTCATGGGTAGCTTGTTTCTCGTGTGCCATTGCTCGATCGGGGCGCAAAATTGCTACTCTTGCACGCCATCATTTGAATCATAGGGAAATATATATAGAAATGCTCGGAGACAAAACAACCTCACGTGACAAAATGACTTGCAGGTTGACGTGACTTTTACAAAAATAGTGGTATTTTGCCGCACTATTAATCTTCATGGTACGGTGGGTTCTCGTGTGCCCATTGCTCGGATCGGGGCGCAAAATTGCTACTCTTGCACGCCATCATTTGAATCATAGGGAAATATATATAGAAATGCTCGGAGACAAAACAACCTCACGTGACAAAATGACTTGCAGGTTGACGTGACTTTTACAAAAATAGTGGTATTTTGCCGCACTATTAATCTTCATGGTAGCTGGTTCTCGTGGTGCAATTGCTTCGGATCGGGGCGCAAAATTGCTACTCTTGCACGCCATCATTTGAATCATAGGGAAATATATATAGAAATGCTCGGAGACAAAACAACCTCACGTGACAAAATGACTTGCAGGTTGACGTGACTTTTACAAAAATAGTGGTATTTTGCCGCACTATTAATCTTCATGGTAGCTGGTGTTCTCGTGTGCCCATTGCTCGGATCGGGGCGCAAAATTGCTACTCTTGCACGCCATCATTTGAATCATAGGGAAATATATATAGAAATGCTCGGAGACAAAACAACCTCACGTGACAAAATGACTTGCAGGTTGACGTGACTTTTACCAAAATAGTGGTATTTTGCCGCACTATTAATCTTCATGGTAGCTGGTTCTCGTGTGCCATTGCTCGGATC
>ARYC01007753.1:0-27772 GCA_000711775.1 Oxytricha trifallax
GTGAGTTGAGGGGTGGTCGTGGTCAATGCTCTATTTTGACGTCATTCGACGAATTAAAAGTGAAATCATGCATTTTCAAGTGATGGTCACGTGGTAATCGTGGTCACGGTCATGGTCACGAGGACCACGGAGGCAGTGACCAAGTGACCACGTATCTGGTGAGTTGAGGCGTGGTCACTGATCTATTTTGACGTCATTCGACGAATAAACAGTGAAATCATGCATTTTCAAGTGATAGTCACGTGGTCACGTGGTCACCGTAGTCATCGTCATGGTCACCATGGTCACGGTCATGGTCACGAGGACCACGGAGGCAGTGACCACGTGACCACTGTATTGGTGAGTTGAGTGGTGTTCGTGGTTACTGCTCTATTTTGACGTCTTTTGACGTATTTACACTTAAACCATGCATTTTCTAGTCTTTAAATTTAATTAAAATTATAGGGGTAAGATTAGGAGAGAAAGTAAAAAGAGAAGGAATTGAAGAAAGTTCAGGATTATAACGTCGATTTTTTATCTATAGTCTCTTTTCATGATACTTATTGTAAAATCACAATTTGAACTGCAGTTGGCTTCAATAATATAGACGATGAAAGTTTTAACTAAAATTAATGAATTTAAAATTTCTCTTTAGATTAATAATAAAATATAGAGATTAAATATATCAATTACTTTTTATATTTTAACATTTAATAATTTTTCATCATTTTTTTATTTTAAAGCTTTTTTTAAACTTTATTTAAGATTTAAACAGTTTAAGTATATTTTAAATACTTTGAAGCATTTTAGAGATAATTTTAAATTGAGATTTAAAAATTTATGTATTTAAATTACTATTACGCTTTTTGTTTTTGTCACTAGCCTAACTTATTTCACTTGAATATTTTAATTATTCTGTTCCAACAGCTTCTAGTTTTGATATGATTATTGTGTATTGATGCTATATTAAAATATATAAAATAATATATACACATAGTTTTAATCATCAATCATTAAGACTTAACTATATGAAATCTCATGATTTTGACTTAGAGTTGCAATTTCGACAGAGGTCAAAGAATTGTCCATCATTTAGTTTTTATTTTTCTTCATGGATTACTTGCTCTTTTTATAGAGTTGTTTAAGTTTTAGAAAATTCAACGCTAATATGAGAGTTTTACACCTGGATATTGCTTTCAACTAAAAAATGAGTAATTGTTGTGGGTTCTGTGCTGGCTATCTAGGCTTAAATGGTCAAGTTACTATGGTCAAGAAAAGCCATGTTTACGATATCAGTGCTTTTTTTTTGAATAATTGCTTTCTCTGGTTTTGGGTTCGAAATGATTTTCAAATCTTTACTTTAACTATCAACCAATTGTATTTTAAAAGTCATAGAATTATTTTAAGAAAGATTTCATTGACCCCCTAATTGATTTAGTATATAAACGGCGAAATATAAATTTAAAAATGTCTTAGTCCTGCTGTTGCTAGTTTTGAAGTTTATGAGGAATTTTCAGCATTATTTGATTGAGGTGAAGTCTTGAGTGTGAGGCTTTTGAGATTGTTAAGGGTTTCTGGAATTTTTAAAGGATCTCTTTCGTGATGTAACTGTTCCTAGTAGTATTATTCGATAAGTTCAGTGAATCCAATATCACAATGTATTAGTCTAAGGGCCCTTTAATGTAGTGGAATGACCTATTGAAAAATAATATTAAATATGTTAATTTATTAATACCCTTCAATATATATTTACACCCAAATTCGAGGCATTAAAGAAGTTTCCGTAGAAATCTAAGATACCCATAAGTAGTTTAGATGAGATAAATTATGGTTTTTTTCATGTAATGTATATTACTAAAAGGATAACTACGCCGTATGAGCTTATACCTCCTATAAGAAAATGAATCATTATACTTCTTTATTCTAAGCATAATAAGGAGAATAAAAATTGTTATGTGCTAGGAATCTCTTCAGTAAAATAGAGGCTTCCTTTAAAATTTAATAGTTAGTAATAAAAAGTTGCACTAATGGACAAATTTGAAGTCTTAAGAGAGTTTTTGTTATTTTGAGTTGGCTAGTTAATTCTTGTTAGAAAATATTTAAAGTGACTCAGTTCATATTTTGGCTTCAAGAGGAATCATCAAAAGTTATATTAACACTTAAATACCTCTTTAGGGATTGATCTCAGATCAATTTAGACCATGATTTTTCATTTTTTTCTCACAAAGTTGGTATAAATCAATTTTCATTTTTATGACAGGAATGGAAGCTATTTCAATTAATTTGAAGTTTTTGAGAATATCCCAGTCTTAAAGAGCTCCAGAAAGTTTGTTCAGTCCACAGATAACTGCATTTTTGTCTTTAATATAAAGTCCTGTTACAGCCAAGTCCATATCATTAGATTCTAAACTAAACCAGCGAAAAGAGACTAGAAAGGCTAAAGAGCGGGATTTTAACCATAAAAACTTCCCTTATGTCAAGTTTTTTTTATTAAAGACAATTCTACTTTGGTTGATCTAGAAGAAATCTTTTTTATTGTATGGATTCTTTTACTAGAATTGTTAAATAGCCACTTTGAACTTTTGAGGTTGTATGTTGAAGTTATTTTTTTATCCATGCTTATATGCTTGTTGGTGAGTAACATTAGTTTAGTTTATATTCTATTTTTATTGTTAGATTGTGTTATTTTAAACAAATCCAGCTCATACATAATAGTTATTGTGATAATTTATCTGGTTTGCATTATTTTGGCTTTTAAGCATTTTTTGCCTTTTTGTATGTTATGTTATTGCTATAGTGGTCGTATAAGACTGTGTTCTTCTTTGATATTTGGGGAGAAGTTCTATAATATGGCAACGATTTCTGGATGGTGGAGCTAACTTAAGCAGCTAATGGGATAGTCAAGTTCTTATGAGTATTTTTGTTGCTATGATAATGTGGCTAACTCTTTTTTGGAGTATTCTAAAATGACTGGAAAGAATCTTTCAAGGAGTTATTTCCAGATGCTCAAAGTTTGATGAAGTTAAGTTATTTATTAAGTTTTGATAGTTGCTTGAAGTTGTGGCATTAAGGAGTGAATATAACTGCTTTTGAGATATTCTAAGAATTAGGACATTAAAGTTAAAATGATTTAAATTTATAATAAAATTATGGTGGTATAGTGAAAGTCTCCAATATTTCATGCAAAGTTTATTAGACTGTGAACACTATGATCTTATTTGAGAATTATTGAGAAAAAAAAGCAAATGCATTATTCTTGAATAAATTTGAAACATCAATGCTTTCAGTAAGAGATATTTAAATTTAGCTTGAAAATTATTCCTAATCTTAAATAAAAATTTAATTTTTATATTCTTCATATTAATTGGCATAATTTTGCAGCGAGGCATCAGCAGCAGTGTTAGTTGAACCTGTTTTATCAGTTTGAGAAACAAGCTCAATATCCTAATATTAGCCATGAGATTTCATGTACTTGAAAGTCAAATTTTAAGTTTTATGGGTTTAACTTTCCTTTGTAAAATTCTTTCATTAATGGTTTTTGAACTTTTGTCACTAACTTAATCGGGAACATTAGTATAAACAGATGCTAAATCTTCAGTTTTCGTGTCCACAACTTTTTGATTCTAGGACTTAATTTAAACATAAAACTTTCCTATATCTTTTTTGTTCTTTATTAGTAAAAAATAAAAAAATATAAATCATTTATGCGAATGATTTCACTCAACCTTATAATTTTATCCCATCTAGCCACTCTTTCTTTAATAGGATTTACTGAACTCTTTTTCTGATTCCATGCAAAATTAATTGAGCATGTTATTTGTTAATTAAAGCACATACTATCTTTTGACCTATATACTTTCATTCTCACTCTTAGTCGTCACCAAGAAGCTCTTTCAAATGAAAGAGCTTCTTGGACTGTCTATCATCTTCAGAGAATATTATATTGTCCGTGTAATTATTGAGGTTTTAGTTATTCATCATGTTTTGTTTCTTATTTCTTTTTTTTTCTTTTTTTTCACTTTCATTCATACTTTATTGTAATATTTGATAGTTCTTGGATTCTACTTAAATTATTAACAGTAATTCTTTATAGTCACACAACCCATATAAAATAAAATTATAAATAAACCTAATAAATGTTAAACTTTTGAAATAGACTTTAAGGCGAGTTTTTAAATGGTACTTTGAGGTTACTTTACTCTCTATAATGTGATTAGGTCGAGAGATTTAGAAGATTAAATTAGGAGAATGTTTTAAGCATTTTTATTATTAGGAATACTATTAGAAGTTATATTAGCTGATGAATTACTATAGTTATTATTAGATTAATGAGCAGTGGTGTTATTGCCAATAAATGATTAACTTTTTTATCCAAAAGATAAGCTTTTTAATGTCGGTTTAGATGTCAATTTTTAAAACTATAAAGCAACAAAAACTTTATCTTCTTGGTGATTTACTTTATTGGTTGTGCATCACATGAGTAAAAATCCTGATTTAAAGAGATGTTGTCTTAAGTATCCTGTTCAGTCTTCATCTAATTATTAGCATGATAACTTTTTTTCTTTTTGCTTCTTTGATTTTATTATACCAAATTTTTTAAGATCTTTTAATCAGTAAAACTTATGCTTACTTGCCTGCTATTTTTTATAAATGATTGTTTCTTTATTTTTAAGTTGCTTTGGCACCTAAGGCTAAATGCTTTTAATACCCTAAGCTTCTTCATTACTATATTCAAGAGTATAATTTTGGAAATCGGAATTTATGCAAATTCCAAGTTTTTCATTTTGGATAATTAGTGCAGGTTGTTGATTCTTGTTTGCAATCTTCTTTTTCTTCTTCTTGGCTTAACCTTAGGATGAACCTCTGTAAAAATTAAAACGATTTAAATTCACTTACTTGTTCTGTTTTATAGATTTCTCAAGAAATAAATTTTCCATAAAATTGTCTTTGTACTTCTTCTTAATTAAATCCAAGAATGTTTTTAAAAACAGAACTTATCTGTGATGAGTGTTACCAAACTTAGTATAAACGAATTGAATCATCATTTCAAGTTCAAAACCAGATCTATGCGTCATTTCTTTAAAAATCGAGTTCTTGTTCGGTTTACATCTAAGATTCGATTTTTCAGATTATTCTTTCTTCTCTTTTACTTATTTAGAATAGTGCAGGCTTTTGGAGTTCCCACTTTGGCTTGACTTTATTTAATTCCTCTACCGTTTTAAAGCATATTTTATTAAAGTCTCTCTTCTTCTTTAACCGAATTTATTGTAAGAGTGTTAATTAATGACTTTTCTTTACATCAGGCTCTCACGCCAAAATTTTGAGAGCTCATTAAGATCAATGTCTTATTAGTCTCTATCATTTTTTTTGCAGAATAATGAAAAAAGTTTGTTCACATTTGCTGTTCCAAGTTTTTTTATTATCATAATTGAAACTACACATAAATGTAAGTTTTTCGCTTTACGAAGGTTGTGGAAAGAAGTAATATACTATTAAAAATGTTTGATACTTACTGTGCCCAAAGGTTTTCCTCTAAATTTACTATAATTCAAGCAGCAAAACTATTAAAACTTTTTGGCTTAAACCAACTTAGATACTCAATCAGAATTTTTCAGTTTTTCGTATCGAAAAAGTACTAACTTGGGCTTTGAGAAGTGTAATCATTTGTTGCGTATACCATTGAATTGAAAAATAAATCTTAATCTTAAACGAGACCCCCTGACAATACCCCAAAACCCCAAAACCCCAATTCATGCTTAGTCTATGAGTTGATAGTGAATTGACACACGTTTATTAATGCGAAAATGCGACTAAGCGACTATTAATAAGGACTATAGTCGAAGACTAGGTTGATTGAGAGTAGTCGTGACTAGTCTGAACATGAAAGTCAGAGTATACAACTACCCTTCACCATTGTTCATTTAGATGGTTTGTGATTAAGTCTTGATTACTACTATTAACTTTTAAATTTAACTTAACTATTAATCAATCTAATCAACCACAGTTATAATCATATGTCTTAAACTTAAGATTGAAGGAGGCGACTAAGTGCAGACTAGTATGACTAGGTAGTCTTGTAAGTATATTGATCATGACTTAGTCGTAGGTAGTCGAATGGTCGACTATCAATGTACATAGCACTAATACTAATAATGAATCTTCAAACCATCAACACCCTCCACCATTGGTGGTTTATGGTGACTTGGAACAGCTTTCACTCATTGCAGGTAAGTATAGTTGCAATGATTAAAGTTGAATCAAATATCAACAGACTTATCATATGACTAGTTTCAAATTCAAATCACTCTATTATTATTAGTGTTAACTCTAGTCATTTAGTTGAGAGTAGTCAAACTCAAACCACAGATCGACTTTGAAACCTTCCTACTCATACGTTATGGCAACTGAAATCCAACATCTAATCTACGACCACTGGTGAATCTGAGTGCAATAGCAAAGTTCTTTGGTGTCTCATACACAAATGTTGTCAAGCTGCACAGGTAGTCGAAGTAATTTTTCAGGAATGGGTTATCGACTAAGACTAGTCGTGAGATTAAATTCAACCTTAGTCATATTAACTTCCTCACCAGCAGTGAAACACTGCACACTCAAGCAGGAATGAGTTTGAGAGAGAGGTGTATAATGTTCCACAGGTAGTTCCCAGAAGTGCGAATCAGTGTCACTCACTTGAGGAGACTATACAAGCGCGCTTAAGTAAGATTCAAGAGCATACGACTAAGGAAGGAGGTGGAGCTAGTCGATCCACAAAGACTAGCTAGTCTTAAAATCGAAATGAAGACTAAGTATATGAGAGAGCTGCAACTGGGATCGAAGATCATATTCATTGATGAGACTGTATTCACTTCCTCAACTCGCCTCAATAGAACCTGGGCACCTTATGGAGAGAATATAAGATTCCCAGACAAGAGACATGACTTCGGAGTGTTTGCGCTTCTTGGCGCTATATCAACTGACAAGGGACTCGAAGACTACATTATTAATAAGGGATCAATTAAGTAGGACTAGTTCATTCTATTCATGCAGCAGTTGAAAGAGAAGTATAAGGATCGTCGACTAGCCATATTCATGGATAACCTGCAGGTACACAAGTCAATCCTTGTAAAGAAGGAGTATGAGCGACTGGATATCATCCCCATATACAGTATCCCTTACTCCCCTGAGTATAATGGAATCGAGAGCACCTTCTTTACAATCAAGCAGAGCTACAAGAAAGAGATGCTAAGTATACTACTGAAGGGACTACGACTAGACATCAAATTACTTATAGAGAAGTCGATCTAATCGGTCGACTAAGACTACATTAGAAATTAAGCCAAATATGGCGAGACGCAGATTATGAGTATTAAGTTATGATTAGTTTTTTAATTTAAATCACATTCCAGTTATCATCATGCTCTTGTTAGGTGTTCTCTGTTATTGTTCCATCATGAGGATGCTGCCGTCTGGCATCCTCTTTCTCTTAGTCACGTTCGAGAAGCGATTCTAGTCTTAGTCGTGAGGTATGATGCGATTGCTTAGTCGTTTACCTAACTCATACTATTTATGATCTATCTTCTCTCTGACTGTTCTTGCATTCTGCTTCATTAGATAGATAGCCTTGCCAGGTTTCTCTACATAAGTTAGTCATAGAAATCTTACTTGAAACGAAAGGATGCTTCATGAGCTCATCCAACCAGTCGTCAGAGATCTCGATCTTATCAGTCTCGTTCTAGTCTTACCCCTTATTATACCTCACAGTATTAGCATGGTCGATGATTTGCCTTAGGTAGTCTGCTTTGACTGTTCCCAGAACACCAAAGAAAAAGTCTCTATCTGGTAGTTTACCTGAGTTCATCTCAAGTTCTGGAAGGTACTGCGATACGACTTCATCACCCATAACATCATGGTAGAGATTCTTGACTGAGAGCTCTTGGTAGTGAGGCACGACCATTCTATTAACCTGGTTTTACCTAAGAGACTTCTTGGTATTATTTAGTAATGTTTTCAGGAAGGCCACCTTAGTCGAAGCCAGTGGTGGCAGAAAGATGTTCACTATACAAAGTAAGGAACAGCACTTGAATCTTACAGTGAGTGGTTAGGTACTTGTAGAGGTCTTACTTCGATCTGAATCTACCCATAAGCTCCTCGCTTCTTACTAATCGATTCGACTACCCGAATGATTACATGACTAGTTTAGTAGTCGGACTATATTAATAAATGACTAGCTAGTCGAAAATTATTCTGATCTTAGTCCTCTAGTCGTTGAACCACTTCTCTAGTCTTTTAAAGATTCTAAAATAACTCTTGAATCCCCTTACTCAGACTGTAACAAACATCACTCAACTTTCAAGCTAAAGAGTGTCCACAAAGAGCAACATCAAATCCAGTGGTCCTCTGCAAATTCCTGGAGATTTAGACCTCGACTTGAGAGGTTTTAGATTTTTGAGGTTAGTAAAAATCTAGTCCATCAGAATCATAAATGGACAACAAATTTTCCAAAAACACCAGATCCGTCTTAGTCGTTCTTGATTCTTCGATCAACAATTTATGCTGGATTTTCAAGTAACCAGAGGATTCTTACACTGCAAAATTTAGAATCATACTTTCATTATTATTAGTAGCTGCAGTAGCTGGTTAGGTAGAAAATCTCTCGAAATCTTGGTTCGACTAAGACTAATCGTAGACTAAGTTAACTATACAAACTTAGCTTTTTACAAGCTTGAAATCGACTAGCTTAACACTCTATAATTTTGATGTTCTAATGACTCAATTTGTATTAGTAACTATCCTATCTTGATTTTATTAATAGAGGTAGCTGTACATTGCTCTAGACTACCTCTGAAAGAGTGGAATGAAAGTATAGGTTGATTTTGAGTAGTAGAGAAGTATGAATCCAAGAATCGACTAGATAAACTATCAAGACTAGTCGTAGGTTTTTCGACTACCTAGTTTTCTCAAGTATAAATTTTTCGACTGACTAGTCGTAGATTTTGAGACTACCCAAGGTGTAAGATTCTTTGAATCTTGTAACAAACATCACTTCATTAACACTCACCAACATACCAACAGGAGTGATAGTATTAGTTGAAAATAAGAGTAAATGATAAGAGTATAAAGCATAGGAGAGTGCATTGAAAATTAGAGTGTAAGGAGGGATTTTAACTTAGTGCGATATTAATAATAAACGACTAGGTAGTCGGAGACTAAGACTAACTTAAAGACTAAAAAAACTGCGGTTGAATGAATCTTAGGTTTGAATAAAATAAGTCTCTTGACTTTGGGGGGAACATAAAGTACTCTGTGTTCTGGTTGCCAGTTAAGCTTATCAAACTTCTCCCCTCGACCTCTGCTAAACTGTACCAGTATCTGGTCAAAGGTTAGAGATAGAATTGCTTGATAAGATTTTTGATGACTGCGTTAGCTGTAGTCTTCTTAGAGTATGCTGCTGCATTTTCGACTAGCTACGACTAGGTAGTCCAGACAGAGTCGTAGTCTTTAGTCATGAACAGGTATACAATCATTGAGACTAAGGCGTAGACATCGACTAGTCGATCACCAGCAAAGAAGACTCCTGTAGTCGGATAAAACATTAATGACCCATCATACTCAATCTACTTTTTAGATGCGAGTACTCTTGCATTCTCAAAGTTCCTTAGTCTTGCCTTGATAGGGTAGTCGTTGAGGACTATATTATTGAAGCTTAGTCGGTGGTGTACGAATCCGATTGTATGCAGTTCTCTTAAACCATATATGATTTGCTTCATGACTAGTCGATCCGAATGAGCACTGCGATTAGTCATCATATAGTAGTCGTAACTGAATTGAGGGATCAGGTACTGGAGTGCGATGTGATCGCTGCCTTTCAAGACCATCTCCAACTAAGTGATTCCATGAAGTTAGAGTTAGAAGGCAGTCTTAGTTATATCATACTCCCTTTGCAGCTACTCTGATTCAAGCTCCTCTTCAAGAAATCCTCTCAGTGCGAACAGCTTGTAGAATCTTCCGTCATGAAGCATAGTCCCATAAGGAGTACTAGTCATTTTTTAGAGAGGACTAGGCTTAGTCGCTTAGTCGTAGAGATATTTGAAGCAAGGAATGATAAAAGTATCATCGACTCTGTACTTATTTATCCTTGCGATTGAGTCATCCACTTCATCCTCAGTGTCAGGGATCTCAATATCAACCTTTGGGTTAGTCTTCGAGCTTGTTTTAGCATTCACTCTCTACCTCTTCTTTGGAGGTTCCTTGAGTTCCTCCTCTTAGTCATCACTCTCATTAGCCATCGACTAGTCTTCTTATTATTATTAAATTTAATCTCTTTTTACTTTAGATATTGTGGAGTGAAATCCTTGCGACTTTTGTTCCTGCTTCTACAATCCTTAGTCGCTCTGCTTGGATTTATTGTGAACTTCTTTGACATGACGATTGAGATTGCTCTTATTATTAAAAACCTTGGAGCAGTTAGCGCATCAATACACAGTAGTCGCTGGTGCTGAAATCGCACTCTTGTCATCCTCGTTGTTTGACTCTGGTAAGTTATCTTTGATTTGTATATCTGATTGAAAGTTTATGGAGCTAGTATGAAACTCTGGATTAAGCTGGTGGTTGTAAAAGTTTGCAAAGTTCTAAGCATTGTTGTCAGCGATAGCCTAGTCGAACAGTTCCTCGTTCATGAATCTTAAGTTTAAGACAAATGATTATAACTGTGGTTGATTAGATTGATTAATAGTTAAGTTAAATTTAAAAGTTAATAGTAGTAATCAAGACTTAATCACAAACCACCTAAATGAACAATGGTGAAGGGTAGTTGTATACTCTGACTTTCATGTTCAGACTAGTCACGACTACTCTCAATCAACCTAGTCTTCGACTATAGTCCTTATTAATAGTCGCTTAGTCGCATTTTCGCATTAATAAACGTGTGTCAATTCACTATCAACTCATAGACTAAGCATGAATTGGGGTTTTGGGGTTTCGGGGTAATGTCAAGGTATTGAGATTTTCAAAATAATAAGTTAGGCGTTCTTATTTCACAATTTTCTAAATAGATTGGGTTAAATTATGGTTCATATCAGGATCGTTGCTTAAAATAAATTAAAAATATTCTTGAGGCAGAGTGAGGCAGAGAGAATGTTTGGAATTTTATGATTTAGAGTAACTAGTAAGATTATGGATTGTATAAACTACTTTTATAGTCTATGTAGCCTTTTTATCTCTCCAGATATGCTAAATTATGAGTTTGAAATAGAGATGCTAAAAAATGTCACTTTCCCATCTGAATATCTAGTTTTTAAAGAACTATTGCATATTTGAGGTTCCAGCCATTCATCATAAATATAAATACTTATCTTTATTTTTTGCAAAAATAGTATTTTCCTTAAAATTTTGTTGACCTCGAGAGCTAATTAGAATAAGTAGTCTAAACAAGAGAAGCTGAAGAAGTTGCCATTTTTAATTTCATTAATGTTACAGGGAGGGAGGTCTAAGTCGGTGCAAAAATTTTTTTCACTAAAAACGTCAAAATCATAAGTCGGTGCAAGATCATTTTTTGACATTTTTTACCTATCTAATTATCCTACCCCCCATAAAAAGTATCATTATTTATTAAAATTTACTTCTCATCTTCTGAATCGGATTCCTTCATGACATCTCGATCATATGACACTAATATTTTTATTTGAAAATCAACATTTTATTATTCCAAAATTATTTTTTTACTGGAAAAGATATTTGATTTAAGTAAAAAAATAAAATTTATATTCATAATAAGATCTAATTATTCAATTAAAAACGAAGATTGGAAATTAAGAACATCATTTTTATTGGCTGGCTTGATTAATTGCCATTGTGAATTACACAAATCAGGGTGCAAATTTGATTTTATGCTAGATATCAAAATTTTAGCCAATAATAATCTTCGTTTTTAATTGAATAATTAGATCTTATTATGAATATAAATTTTATTTTTTTACTTAAATCAAATATCTTTTCCAGTAAAAAAATAATTTTGGAATAATAAAATGTGGATTTTTGAGATAAATATTAGTGTCATATGATCGAGATGTCATGAAGGAATCCGATTCAGAAGATGAGAAGTAAATTTTAATAAATAATGATACTTTTTATGGGGGGTAGGATAATTAGATAGGTAAAAAATGTCAAAAAATGATCTTGCACCGACTTATGATTTTGACGTTTTTAGTGAAAAAAATTTTTGCACCGACTTAGACCTCCCTCCCTGTAACATTAATGAAATTAAATGGTATCTAATTTATTTCTTTTTCATTTATTTAATAGCCACTCACTATAAAACAATATAAGAAATACGATATTATTGTTTTAATTAATAAGAAAGATAGAAAGGAAGTGTGGAAAAGGTAGTATATTTTAATTATTTTTAACATTATTGATAAAATACATAACATCAGGAAATTATATTTTTCGTAAAATAAACAAACTGCCATTATTTTATTATTTATAAATAAAAGCATATAAATTAACATGCAATTAAAATGAGTTTTAATACACAATGTCTTAAGTATAAAGATTTATTAATTTTTTAAAAAAACAAATTATAAGTTGCTTAAGTAATTGTAAATACGCAATTTCTAAGTTAGTTATAGAGCTGCAATTAATTACACATAGCAATTAAATCTAATTTTATTACGAATTATGAAATTCTTAAGTATTTCAATATACGCCAAAATAATGACCTAAGATATATATTTATGAATAACATGTTTATAAATGAGCAGAAGTTCATAATAGTTTGATTTAAGTGTATAAAGTTAATTTTTTAGATAATTATTGACTAACCTAAGAAAGTTTTAAGTCTATTCAAGATTGATTTAGAGAAGTTCTTTCAATTTCGTTTTAAGGTTTCTTCATTTTATCTTTTAATAATGAAATTTAAAATTCTAATTTGTTTCTTAATTATTTATTTCAAAAAAATAATTTTAAAATTTAATTTCAAACTTTACGATCAATAGTAATATTTAAACTTAATTTTTATTATTGACTATGCTATCATTAATAAAACATGAATGAATAACTTTAAATTAAAAGAACTTTTTAGAGTGCTGGTCTTTTCTTTTTCTGACTATCAATCAGCATTTATAGAGAGACGTTCTCCTTGAAAATAAAGCCAAATTAAAAAATAAGGGGTGTTTAAATATATTTGCTCTAACAAAGACACCCCTCCACCCTTCCATCAAGTTTCTAATTTTAACAAAAATAGCAAAAAAACTCCGAATTAAATATGAAATTAAACCAATAATTGAACTCTAAAACAATAAAATAGTTAAAATAAGCAGGAAAATGTTCATAATGTAGAGTGATTCTATAATCAGGAAAAGAAAATCTGATAAATAAATTCAGCAGAATAAATTGTATAGGATTAGGCAAATAACAATTTGTAGTCAGTAGTTGTCCCAACTTTTAAATCAACTGATAATATGTCAAAAATCATTTTATATATAATTTACAGTAACTTATTTGTATATATTCTAATAAATTATTATTAAATTAAATTTAGTTAGTTAATTTAGTCTATTCTTAGACTAATTGTGTTTTCAAAATAAAATTGCATTTTGATATATTCAAGCTTTGTGAGATATTGAAGTCACTCTCAAAATCTTAATTTTGATTAACATAATTTAGTCTTTAATTACATCCAAATTGAACTTATCAAGTTTATTGTCAGTAGGAGGAAAGATTTTTAATTTCATCTTTAAGAACAAAGTGTTTCCATTCTTTAGCAAAAATGGCAATTAAGGTATTCATAATAAATTTAAAAATCGGTTTTATATATATATTTATATGAATTATGTAATCATTAATTTGATATACTTAAAATAAAAATAAATAATACAAATAAAATAATTGTAATATCTTATGTAATTGGTTTTGTTTTTTTTAATGATAATTTTATAATATTAGAAATTTATATTTTTATGTTTTATAGTTTCTACATTCCACCATTTTAAGTATTATTATATTTTTAAATTTCTAAATCTTTCCATTGTATCTTGATTGTTTGCTTCATATACTCAATTTTTACTACTCTTGACTTATAAATTTGATAATTTCTTAACTCTTTTTTTATCCTGCTAAAATTTTATACTTAATTATGTGTTTTATGAGTATTAATAACATTATTCACTTTATTACTTTTTAATAGTTTTAATTGCTGTTTTAGATTAAGCATAGTAATTTGTGAGAGTTATTTTTCATACCAAGATTTCATTCTTTTTCTGTTCAAAGAAGATCATTTGTCTTGGGAGTTATTGAGATCTGCATACGTTAAGGCTTAGTTACTAGACTTTGCAGATTCTAATCTTGATTGCATTTATTACGAGATTGATTATTCGATAGGTTAAAGGCGTCTTTCTTTGAATTTTGATTTATTCTTTATATCATGCCTATGTCTAGATATTTTATGGGGCTATAAAATGTAATTTCATGTACTCATTTTAAATCAATATATAGCACATAAACGTATTAATCTAAATTATGAGTTCTGTTTGGGAAATCAAATCTTGAAGAACTATCATTTAAATGACCTTTACAATAGTTAGTGCTCAACTATTTCCCACCGGGATTCCCACATAACTTAATTATTACATAAATTTGTCAGAAACAATTGATTTTTGTTTATCTTATTTTCTATTTGAATATTGGAAATTGCTAATAACATAATTATCAAATTCCTCTTCAATGACTTGCTCTCTGTTATAAATCTCGTTAAATTTTACTTTTTAAGTCGAATTATTATATTCTTGAGTGTTAGTAATAATTGAATTAAAAGAATCGATTAATTCATAAGGTTTGACACTAGTTTTGGGTATAATTCTCCTCCCGTTTCTTTAAATCTCTAAATTGTTTTAAGATTGTAAATCACCTGAACAACTTATATTTCTTGAGTATTTTTTGTTTTTGTTAAAGTTTAGAGTTTTTATTCATCAACCGTAGCAGTGGTAGTAGTTTACAAAAACGAGTCGCTAATAATACTGGTGTTTATATGCTGCTTACTAAACCCTCCAATCATCGATTTCTTGATTGATCTTGCAATGTTGGAATTCTTTTTTATCTTAAAAGTTGAGGTTTTATAATGGTTAATATCTTAAACAGTCTTATCATCATAATTTTGGGCCCACCCAAAAACATGCTAAAATTTTTTTCGATTATTTTTTAAAAAAATTAAGTATATATTTTTTACGAAATTTTTAAAAACTGAAAATACGTAAAAATGAATTTTATAACTTTTTAAGTCAATTTTAATAATTAATTATTTTATTATATTAATATATTTTTTATTATTAAAAATTTTAATAATAACTTAATATCAATATGTATTTTTCTAATTGGATATACATAAAATTGTAATTTCATAAACAATAACTTAATGAATTTTAAGGAATTTACTTATTCTTAAAAGTTTAATGAAGATAACTTGACTTTATAAACTAATTAATTTAAAAATGACTTTGATTCAAATTTTTATAGAATTACTATTAATTTAAAGCCTTAAATTTTTAAAGGAATTGAGCTTAATGGTTTAGTAATTAATTATAAATTAATTTTTTAAAAAATAATTTGAGTTAAACTAGTACTTATCACCAGTAATATCTTCTTTGATTAATTATTATAAATAATAATGAACTAAAAGTTATTAAGGCAGTAAAGAAGGCGCGGGAAAAATGGAGAAGGAGAAACAGCCAATCAGTGGGAAGAGGAAACTGTCAATCTACATGGAAGATAAAAGCTAAGAAGCGAAAGTCTTTCCTCATCAGCAAACACTGGACAAATACTTTGAATATTCAAACTCAAATTCGAATTCGCAAAACTCAGTGTACCAAAACCTGAATGTTTAGTTGAATCATAATCACTACAAAAACATAAACAAATTTTCGGTCAAGATTGACAATAGCCCACAGCTCGAATTTTACCAACCAGTAAGAGAGGCTGAAGGATGGGTAAGAAGGAACGAGAGAATTGCGGAGAAATGGAGATCTAAAAGAAGAGATGACATCATTAGCAAGAAGAGATAGATTAACACGAAGACATTAGAATTAAAAATTTGCCTGCAGAATGTCAGTGGTCTGAGCTCAAAACTTAAACATGATTAACTTCGCAGAGAAATAGAGATCAAAATCTACGATTATAGGCTTGATGGAAACTAGGTTATAAAGACTAATCGGTCTCAACAACAAGAATATAGCAGAGACCTAACTGGCGAGAAATGGGGGAGTATTGGTGATGAATAACGGCAAATTCGAAATGAAAACGATAAAACTCTTGAAACAATACGTAACTTGGACTATACTTAATGTGGGAGGCTTTCCTCTGCACATTATTACAGCCTATATACCCCCATACTGGAACGACGAGAATAAAGAACTCCAAAACAGACTCATTTACATGATAAAATCATCTTTAAAAAATGTGCTAAAAATAAAAGATAATAGTCATGGGTGATTTCAACTACCACATTAAAGAGCTGGGAAAAAGACTAAACAAAGAAGGATTGAAAGAATCCATTCCCCAAGGAGTGGAAACTTATGTTAAAGGCAACTAATTGGATCAGATTTTCTCAAACGTGGAGACAATTGGATGGGAAACAAATTAAATGAGACTTACTGACCACAATCTCATCTAAGTAAGACTCAAAATACAATTTCAGGAAAGTGATTTCAAACTAACAGACAAAGAAAGAACAATTAGGATATCAGATGTAAGGAAGCAATGCTGGAAGACTTTTATAGAAGAAGGAAGGGAAATGACAGCAGATGACTTAGAAAACCCAATCAAAAAATGTTTTGAAGATAAAATAGGGAGATAAACCAAAGGGAAAAACTGGTATCAACAACCACCGGAATGGGCGATTAAGAACAACAATAACACAAAGTTAAGAGATGCATTACAGGAAACAAAGGTACAATGGAGGGAAGCAATTAGAGACTTAGAGCATTGCCTAGACAAGAACGATGTGAAAGGGTTCTTTTACCTGGTGAAAAGACTAACAAAAACTTATAAAACAATGTTAACCAATAAAAGCATTAACGATTAAAGATGAGAGAGTAGAGATAGGGGAACAAACGAAAAAAAAAATACTAGAATTCTATTGGCAAATGTTTAAAGATTAAAGAGGAATTGGACGATAAGAACCAAAAAGAACAGATGTGATAATAAACGAGTACAAAGAAGAAGAAAGCTTCTGAAACGTGGAGGATGTAAAAAAAAGTATTACAGAGTGTAACTTCAACAAGGCCATTGGCCCAGATGGTTTTTACGGGGAAATGTTACTAAAATCAGAGAGAATGAAGTAGACAGTATGCGAGAAAATATCAAACTGGCTAAATAATAGATAGCTGCCAGAATACATAAAGGAGGGGAGATTAATACTCTTGAGCAAAGACCAGAATAATGTATACCCAGAAGTCAGCAATACAAGACCAATAGTAATAAACTCTCACCTGAGTAAAATAGTGGAAAAGGTGATAATTAACAAAGTCACCGAATCTAAGAATGAACTACTAACAACAGGAAACTACCAAAATGGATTCAAAGAAAATAAGAGCACCCACATAAATTTTATAAGAATGTTAGATCACATAAAATCATCGAGAAGAAGAAGCTAACAAAGGGAAGCCTACCTACTAGTCGATCTCGAAAAAGCATATGACTCTGTCTGGAAAGACAAGCTAATCTCAATCCTTAATAATAGAATAACCAACTCAAAAGAGAAAGAGATAGCTAGTCTGATAGAGTTATTATACACTGGAAATAAGATTAAGTTTGAGGAGGAAGATTTAATAACAGAATAAGGGGTAGCCCAAGGAAGCCGACTTTCACCGATGTTGTTCAACATTTACCTATAAGACGAATTATATTCACAAAAAGAGATATCATTAGTCAAATTGGGTAAGCTAATAGCGTTTGCTGATGACATTCTCATAAATATAAAAGACCCTTAACAATTCAGAAGAGTTATCAACAGCTTCAAAGAAATTGAAAAAACACACAACATGAAGCTAAACACAAAAAAACAGTATTCTTGAGTGATGCAAAGATTTTCGAGAAAGAATTTGAAATTGAGGAAATTAAGAAAGTAGAAGAAACTAAATACTTAGGACTAAACATTTGACTTAATACTCAAAATTTACTAAAAAAATACATGGAATGAAATAAAAAGGAAAAAAAAATTTTATCAAAGACTTACGAGCTCAAAAAATCGCATAGTATGTGATACCATAATGATGGCATAGATAAGATCGCTAATAATTTATAAATACACCCCACTGGTGGCAGCCTAGTTTGTAAAAATAGAGGAAATAGAAAAAATGGAACATTAATCAAAAAGAATCGCTTTTAGAACGGCTAGGGACATTCCAAATAAAATACGAAGGAATGTAACTTAACTAAAAGAAACCAACACCAGTGAAATTATAAGGGACTTAGTTCTGAAGAACAGACCTAAAGTAGTGAAAGAAGAAATAGCTAAATAAGGAAAGACTTTAGAAAAAACGAAGAAGATCCTCCTGACCAAAAACGTAATGGATACTATGATGGCAATAAGTTAGGGAAAGACAATAATAAACTATGGCATGAGCCACTATTGCAATGTTCACAAAATATTAGTAGACTCAAACCACATGAAGAACTGTAGCTTGATTAACACAGCAGGAGACCCAACAAGATTCTCGAAAATAATCAGAGAAAATAGATTAATTGACTTAAGTATCCACCAATAATAGAAATCATAACAAACATGATTTGGTTGGACCAAAGGATAAGAAAATTAGAGTAACGTGAGTACTATCAACTAATAAAGAAACTATTCAGAGTGGCCTATGTCAAAAAAAGAGATCAAAATTTCGATGAAAGGGAACTTTAACAAATCCAACAAGAATGAATATCTAAATTAAGATAATCTAAGAAGTATAAATAGTGAGAGAATCAGAAGAATATTAATTAAAATAATAATTAATTAAAAGTTATTAAGTCAGTAAAGAAGGAAGATGAACTATTCACAATTCAGTAAAAACTACAAAGAGGAGGAGAGTAAAGAACGAGGAAGAAGATCAAGAAGATAAGACTACTATGGCAAGAAAAGGGAGTTCTGGGAAAAAGTTCAAGAGGTTAGGTTCAACATCTAGCCTTGGACCTCAAAGGAGAACCCATATTCCAAATCTTTGCTAAAGATTGGATTAACATGTAGAGATACTACCTCATGTTCAACTTAGAAGTTGGTTCTGTAAGGATGGAGATAGGGAAATCAGGTATCACGATCTAGGAGGATGAATTGGAAAGAGACATGGAAAGGAAGAACGATCTAATATGGCAACATGCAGATGAAGACCTAGAAAATGGTTCAACAACCTTCAACGCACAAATTGACCAATGGGATGAAGTAATCATGAGAGAGAACATTAAGGCCTAGATTGAGATTGAAATTGAGGACTGCGAAGGGAAATTCAGTGAATTGGTGGGAGACGCCCCCGAGATTGAAGGCTATCTCTTCAATGGACCAATCTAACCAAACTCAGACAAGCCAGAGAATGAGACAAAAGTGATCGACTAAGAGGAAGAGGAACAACCATTTGTACAAGAAGATGACACTGGGAAATAGGAGAAGGGACAAGAGCAGGTAAAAGCATAGGTCGAGAATCACGAGTGAAGAGAGCGGGGAACCGCAAAAACGCTGGGTGTCTAAATTGATGATTCACTTACATTTGTACTTTCTGATAATTATCAAGTATTTAGATTAAATTTAATTACCTCTAAGTTACTTACTACTACTACTACTACTACTACTACTACTACTACTACTACTACTACTACTACTACTACTACTACTACTACTACTACTACTAATTATTATAAATCTATATTTTATTCTTGATTAAAGATTTGATGATGAATAATTAAGATCCAACCCGAATATTATCAACATCCTTAAAGTATTAAGGAATTTATGGATCAAATTTTACAAACAGATCTATTAAAATTTTAATATAATTAAGAGTTATGGTGCATTGTCTATCTACGATTTTGTGATATTAATTTTGAAAATTTTAATAGATATTTTACACTTAAATTCATTAGAATTTATAATTTTAACTGAGGAAGTTTCTAAAGAAAGCTTAAATAGACAAATAGAGTATATTAAAATAAATTAATTTTTTAAAAATTCTTGAATAAATTAGTAAACATATTATTTATGCTAAATTTTTAAAAGTGAAATGAATAACATCATGTAGTTTTTTAATTTTATCTTATAATAATATATTATTAAAATGATTTATACAAGGGAAAACTGGTTAAGTTTTGTGATTCATGAATCATTTTATTAAATTGTATCTAGAATTTTTGGATCCAATTAATAGGCAACTTGTTTTTTCTTAATGAATCAGAAATGAATTATGATTCAATTGAAGTTTATTAAACAGTATATTTGCTTATATTGGTTATTGAAGAATTATGATTAACTAAGATTTATTTTTCAATTACAATGTTTTAAAAATAAATTATTGCCTTAAATTAATTGCTATATTATTTATAAGATTTCTTAACTAATATTTAATAAATTCATATTTTAGGAATATATTTAACTTAGAATTGAATTATAAATAAAGCTAATTAATTAATATAGTTTATTTATTTTTGGTATGTTTCCTGAAATTTGTTATCTGAATTGAGCATTTAAAATAAGATCTTGGTTATTATTATTACTATAATGATTGTAATTCTTATTTCATGAGAAAAAAATAAATTATACTGTTATTTATGTTGGCTCAAAATGATAATACCTCGCTTTCTGGGTTAATTAAGGAATATTACCTGCAGTAAAATCAAGTTAAAATTGCGTATCTATTAAGAATTGAATTATTATTAATTTATTGTCATTCCTAATTTATAACTTACACGATTATGATTTTTAATTCATTTGTCCAAATCTAATGTATTTCAATTATTTTTCTGTATTATTCAAGAATATTTAATATTTAATATTCTGAAATAAATTTAGCATTGGTATTTTAAAGTGATTAATATAGTTTATTTTCAAGATTTGAAATTTAGATATTCCTTAAATGGGTATTTTGTAAAATATCATTTTACTGAAAATAATCAATAAAATTCACAATTTTTATTCAAGAGATATATCAAAATTTCATTGTTTTTGTTAAAAAAACAAAACAAATACTTAAAAATGTAAAATCTTAAATATTAATATAAAAATCAAACTTTTAAATTTTAAAAAAAATATATACGTAATCTAGGAAAAAATAATCGGATAAAATATTTTGCGGGTTTTTGGAGGGGCTAAATTTAGCTCTTAAAATTCTATGTTAATCTAATCATAATTTGCATTATTTTCTATATTTGTCTCTTAATCATAGTCTTATTAACTTAAATGTATGATATGACCTAACATTGCTAATCATTTGCAAAGCTTTCTTACTTTTTATAGATATTCTTTCTGTCTTTATGATTTTGTTCTTGAATTTTCTCATAATCAATGTAATCCATGGTCTTGGCTTCCTAGTTTTCTTTTTGTGTTCCTTCATCATTTTCTCTTCTTCAAAGAATAGTATATCTCCCACTTCCTAATCTATTTTTATAAGAGAACCCAAATCATCTAATGTTTTCAAGAATTCAGAGTTTTATCTCACTTCCTAATTAAATGCTTATTAAGCCTATATACTTTTGTTCCTAGCAAAGATTTTACACTTTCCCCCAGATCTCTTCCCTCCACTCCCTCCATGATTTTTATCATTTATGACAAGTTTTACTAATAATACTACGACAAACAAATCGACAGTTCTTACATAGATGACTCTAGTCAACATACCTACTACCTAGAGTCAGAAGGTTAAGAAGAAAGAAAATCCATGAATCACTCCATGACGCACTCAGTCTAATAAGTACATTTAACCAATGACGTCAAATACGTCACAAAAGAAATTTAGTACTAAATAGGAAATTAAGCACGTATATTAAATTAAGGTTTAATACTAAATATGGATCCAGTTATTAATGAGACAATAAATTATTATAATTAATATTAATTATAAACAGACATGCAGTCCAAAACCAAAGCACAACCTTCAAGATAGATTTTATACCAGAGAGTCTTGTATCTCCATATGGATTACAACTATCAACAGTGGCTTATACAATGTCATTAAAAGATTATCTTGAGAAATAACATCAATCTACAACAACATAAATAAAGAACGAATGAAGAAAGAATGCTAGAGATGGTTAATATGAACAAAGTTCAACTAGCTAAACGCATTAAATCCAAAACCAACTCAACAATAGAAACTCCAGATGAACTAGAAGGCTTTATAAGACTTTTCAACATTGACATCCTTAAAAACGTCACAGTAGTGATAAATGCTGCCTATCAATAAGTTCAGACTACTTCTCTCATCTCAATAAGATAGAGATCTATGTGAAATGCTTACAAAAACAAGCCTACTTCCTAAAAAAGTGACTTAATCTAACTAATCATCACCAGATGGAAAAAACAAATAGCACACAAAGACCTTAAATTCTCAGTTAATGTCAAACATTTTGACACACAATTTGAATTAAAAGACCTCGAGACCATATCCAAATCATCAACCAAAAAAGAGGAAAGAAAGGAAGACCAAGAAAGAGAAAGACCAACAGAAACAGAGGAAAAGGAAGAAGAAGAGGCAGAAGATGAAGACTCAGTATACCAGGAGAGACTCTCCAAAAAATTAATAGGGCTTGTCCCTTATAAAGCTCTTTAGCTTTTTAAGATCGGGGGTCCCCAGAGACCTCAATGTGATCACATTATTATTATTATTATTATTACTATATTGTAGATATACATTTGAATTTGGAAAATTAATTTAAATTAAATTAAATATAAATCAAAATCGTGGCAGTTAAAGTTGGCCAATTTGAACGATCTTAGCCTCATTCGATAGAGAATTTAAAATTAGCTGGACTTTATTATTGGCGGTACTATTTTATCTCATCGAGGAAGCGAGATAACTCGACTTAAATTACATATTGAAATTCATTAATTGTACATCAATTAAAGTACAGCCAATAATAAAGTCCAGCTAATTTTAAATTCTCTATCGAATGAGGCCAAAATCGTTCAAATTGGCCAACTTTAACTGCCACGATTTTGATTTATATTTATTTTAATTAAAATTAATTTTCCAAATTCAAATGTATTTCTACAATAATACTAATCAGTAGCAGATTGATTGATATTCTCTTGCTCTTATTACATTTAATTTTCAATTTACTCTAACTCCCATTAAGACCCACAATTTTTGACTACATCAAATCTATCTCTCTGCATTTTAATTTTATGAAATATTTCAAGGTTTCCTTTATCTTTTCAATAAATTGCTTCTCGTTTTTCTTCTTTTCATTTGTCACGTAATTGAAAATGCTTGCTGTATTAATTCCCTTTTTTGAGGAACTTATTCCAGAGTCTTTTCTTCTCCTATCAGATGATAAATTCTTGTGACTTTCATCAAACTTGGAAGTATCCATAGTTTACTTCCTCAGCATTTCAATCTTTGGTATCTTGTGGTAAATCATTTTTATGTATTAATCAACGTGGGCAAAATCAAAGATGAGTAATTCTTTTTGAGGAGCTGTTTTAAATCATCAGTAAAGTAATACTTATTACTTTCTGTTTTCATTTATACTTCTCAAATATTCTGGTTTTCAATTAATCAACTTGTGAGTTAATTAAACTTAGTAAAGATTTGTTATATTAAACGTTAATGAAAGCCAGTCAGAATATCTGTTAATTTCTTGAAGGGTTTCTATCAATTTATTATTGAAAATACTTCATATCACTGACCTTAAATCTAACGTCAATTTTATATTAATCACCCAATATATTCTTACTTAGCTATTTTAATAGCTCATGATCCTTGTGAATGTTTTTAAACTCCTAGAACCCCAATTTCTAGCACTTTTCCATATGAATATCAAGTAGCTTGTTAATTTTCTCAAATCTGGCTTTCTTTACAGCTCTCTTTTATTTTAACTTTTTTAAAATTCAAGTTCCTCCTTCTTTTTTTTTTCTCTATCAACCTGTATTTTAAATCCATTATCTTTTCTTATTGAGCTTATTTTATAGTGTTTTAATGTTATCTATGCATTTAAATCATTTTCTTGAAAGAAATCAGTTTTTAAAAGCTACTATTTTCCTGAATTTTAAGACAAATCTACACTTTAATCTGGTAATTTAAGCCAATAATACTCTTCAGTGATTGAAAATTGTAGTTTCTAGAATTTTTTTAGACAGTCTTTCAAGTTTATCTGCTTATAAATAATCATTCCTCTTATCTTTTGAAGATTTACCTGGTAGTTTGATAGTTAGAGCGTGAGTAGATTAACGGAAATCCGAATTTTCTTAAAGTTACAATTATCCTCAGTAAAGTAATCTTTTCCTCTATAAAGTTGTCTAGAAAAACTTATAGTGATTCTTCTCTAACTGTTTTAAAAACTTTATTGAGATATTGATAGATTTTTAAAGAATATTCACATTACTTGCTGCACTAGATAGATAGATGAGAAATCATAAATTTTCAAAAGCCGCTGGAGGATTATTCGAAGGTTTATGCATTTTTTATTCCGTAAATCCTTAAAATTTGTAAACTATTTAATTTAAGTATTAATCATCAGTTCTCAAAACTAAGTTCATAATACTACAGTTCTTGTATGTTAATAAATTTATTTTTAAATCATTCTATATCTTTTAAATTTATACATTAAAGTTTACTGTACAATAACTTGTAGAGAATTGTTAAGCTCCTATAAAAAACTATTCCACAAAAATATAATTTTGCTAGGTTCTAATCACACTTTCTACAACTCTTTTGTTAATTAAAATAATAGATAGACTTAATTTCTGATATTTGCAACACCAAACAAACTTTTGTCGAATTATAGAGAAATTTCAAGGAAAAAATAATTGATTATAAAGTCACTTTCCACTATGTAATTAGTCTATTCTCTTAGCCGCTTCAAACTATCAATAAATATAATAGATTGTTTACTATTTCTATTCTTATTTTTAGACAGTGATATGTTGCTATAACTCGCTTTTTTGTTTGTAAAAACTAAAGAATTTAGTAATAAGTACTGTTTGAATAATAGCGGAAAACATTCTAGATAATTAAGGGTTTTGATAGTTGTTTTTCTTTAGTGTAACTCTCCCACCAGATTGAGTTATAAAATCATGCCTAACTTTTAATTTAGTCATATTGTTTCATGGGAGTCTGTTAATATTTCAATGTACTATTTTATTGATTCCCCTGATCCATTTTGTTGTTTATAGATGTGACAATTTTGAGCTAGCATAAAATGTTTTAAAAATTAATTTTGATGGGTTTATCAACTTAATTTATAAACAAATTAGGGAACACATCAATGATAACAATAGCAACTATGGTATCTTTAGTTAAGTTTAGTTTTTCATCAACATTCAACATGAATTTATAGTTCAAATACTTCTGCAGTGGTTCTTTCTAAGTGGTTTACTGTAGTTGTATCTTTGAAATGCAGAATGATTTGAAAAACTCTAGGAACTCTCTGTTGTGGTGATCTTAAGATTCTTCTTCATAAGTAAAAATTAAACCTGTTTTTAAAGAGTATTTCTTTCTCTTGGTTTATTTAGAGAGAGAAGTCTGAGAATCTTTTTGTTTTAAGGGGACTTGCTTATTATCAAGTTATCAGTTGATTTAAAGTTTAAATTAGTAGGTATGAATCAAGAGTTAGAAAATTTGTAACTGTTAAAAATTATATATATTGATAAGTTAAAAATTATGTGAGTTACAGTTTTTTTGTTGTAGATACTGTGGAAAATTAAATTACTGAGATTTTATTTTTATATTAAATCTATATTTTTCATTGTTATTTATCTAAATTTTGAGAGAGTTAGTTTCTTTCATTCCTTCACTATTATTTTTACTAGATTTTTCTTTCAAAATAGTGCCACTGCTATTCTTGGACCCAGATGATTTAGAAATTCCAGATAACGATTATAATGTTAAATTCTTGACTTCTTTTCCTTTGACTTTCTCCTCAACCTTTTGTTACTTAGCTTTCTTTGTCTTATAGTTGATTTCCTTTTCAACTTTTAGCAATTATGATAAATTAATGCAACAATTTTAATTTAAATTTTAGCTATATCTTTTGCTGCTGGATGCTCTGCTACTAAACTATTGACTATTTCATGGAAAACTACACTGCTCCTTCTGTTGTCATCATGCTAAAAGCTGCCTTCTAATTTGTGAGCATGAGTCTGAGACTATTAACGTAGAGGATTTATGTCTTATAATTAATAATTGCTTAGATTTGGATGCTTGAAAAGTTGTAAACGCAATTATTAGAAATAACTTTCGTATTTCCTGAAATTTATAGAGTCAAATCCTCTGTAGACAGAGTTCCTGAACTGCTTACATCGTTAGTTATTACCTGATCATTTTAATCGAAAATTCCAACAAAAATATCAATTTATATAGAAGGACCTTTAACTAATTACTAGGGCCAAGAAATATTATCATTGATGACTTTAAGTTTGTAATTTATGAGGGCACCCATAGGGTGATTAATTATCATCAAATTTGTTATTATCCATATTTAATGGAGAATATAAATCATAGAATATAGCACCACCATTAATATAAGCTTGGTTTCTCTAAAAGTCATTATCTAAAATATAAGTCAAAGAATTGAAAATTACCAGATTTCTTTTATTTAAAACAAAAATTATTCAATATCATATGAAAAAACATTAGCATTAGATAGAGAAAATGGCAGATAAGTGAATCCTCCACTAACCTTTGCTTGATTATCTTCAATAACAGAGTTATGAATATTAAAGTTGACATCTTTGGCATATATAGATCCTCCCTCAATTTCAGCTGTATTTTTCAAAAGATTTGATTAATCTATCTCAAGAATTTAAAAAGTATCAGCTTCCTAGACATGGCTAAAATATACTGCCAAACTATTGTGCTTTTAAGATTGGTAACTTAATTTTTGTAATTTTAATGTTACTCTTTGTTAAATATATAGCTATCCCTTCTATTAAACTATTTTGGGCATCATTGATATCTAATTGATTCATTTATACTTACTTCTCTATTATTAAACTAAGAAGTTATGATTTAAAAATTGAACCAGTAAGTTAATAAGTCACGCATGATGAGTCTTTTATTTGTAAGACTGGATTTAAAAGCGCATCTTCAATTGTAATATTCGAAATGATCAAATTCGTAATAGTTTTGTCTGTATTTTACAAAGTGATTATTTGATAAATATCACTATCATGCTCATTATCCTTTATAGTCGATTCAAAACCCCAAAACCCCTTAGTGAGATTTATAAGTGCTTTGATTTGTAGGGTATAGTTGGGGTCTTATTGGGGTTAGTAGAGAAAACGCAGGTTTTATACGATATTAATGAATATTTAAAGAGTATTAGTGTATTTAATTCAAACAAATTTTATCTGCTTATCTTTGTGATACCTCTTGAATTTTGCAGTCTGTAGTTGTTCTAGTATATCATCTGATGATTATCGTGGATATGCTGGAGCTTTTACGATGACCATCTCAACTATCTTCTTAATTTCATTACATATTTCATCTTCCTTTATATGTTTAGCAGCCAAACTTATTGATTATTTCTCATGTTTTGTTCCAAAGTATGACATACTTTCCATATCGCACTCTAAGATAATTGCAGCTACCGCCCAAACATCCCATTATACAGAGCCATT
>ARYC01007754.1:0-16326 GCA_000711775.1 Oxytricha trifallax
AAGCCCCCTTATTACATATCACACTTTTAAGTTTTAATTCTAACTAATCAAACCAAAAATCCAAAAACCTCTCTCATTTTCGCTCATTCAAATCATCATTTTGGCTCTCCTCCATTAAAGCTACCGAATTTGGTGCTCAAACAGTCGAGCAGGACTTGAAAGTTGCTGAGCTGGGGGTTTTAAAACATGGAGAATACTATAGGGTCCCAAATTTGACAAATCACTAATCAAGCAACGAGTTATTGACCATTGATGGTGATTCCACTCTGAATCATGAGAATTTGGTCATAGATTTCAATGACTGTTAATCATTTTATAAGTTAGACAGTAAAAACTACTACTTGTTATAAAAATAAGAATTCAGTTGATAAATTTAGGATTTCTACTTAATTTTCAAGCAAATCAGTTGATTTTATCTTCAATCTACTAATGTGTGCTATAGTGTTTCAAATCAAACGAAATCTAAAGTTGGTTAAAATTAATATTTTAAATTAGATTTTTAATTAATTAATACAATTTCCTATTTTTATCTATTTTAGCAATATTATTCCAAAAATTATTAAAAATATAATCAATTTGTGTATTTTTTGCATTCATATTTATTGAATGAGTTATTTGAGTTAATTTATGAACGATGTTTTAAAAGTTTGGAATTATTATCAAATTTGGGGATAAAAATTATTTTATTAAAAAATTGTCATTTAAAATTTGACATTTAATTTCCTAATTATTATTTAGGGATTATTGTTATGTTTTTCTTGAATATTAAATATAAAAAAATTAAATATTCAGAAATCTTTTGACTAACAAAAGATTTTATTTAAAAAATATTACACTTAAAATTTAATAAAATATTACTGAGTTAAACTATAACTTTAAATTCTCGATAGGTTTATATTTTTGCAAAATGATCATAAGTTACAAACAATTATTAGAATGAGAAAAACTGCTTAATTATTTTTATATTTTTATCAATAATATTTAATTCTCTAATTTGAAATATGTGTCATATGAATATAATTTAAATTTATAGAATTGTTTTTTATAAATAGAGAAAGAGTTTTAAAATTTTTTAGTTTGATATCAATTAATATTAACATTTAAATACTAAATATATATTAAATATTAATTAGTAAAAATTGAATTTAATTGTATAAATTATATTAAGATATAGATAAAATTTACATGAGTTTTGTAATTAAAGCTAATTACAAAAAACATGATGAGCTTGAAACATACTTTCTTGAATTTAAATAATAATATTTTATTATTATATATTCAATAAATAATAAACAAATAGTTTGAGGATTAACTAAATTATAAAAACTATTATGAATTTTACCAATTTAATTATCATTTACTTATAATTTTCCATAAAGTATTTAACTAACATTTATTATCATTTTAATTAAATTGCTTCTAATTATACATTTATGATTAATTTGACTTACATTTATTTTATTATATATCAAAGCTTGTTAATTGGGTATCTCAGCTGCTAATCTCTATAAATCTAAGAGTAAATCTTCTTGTATATTCATAGCATTTGAGTGAAATCTATTCCCTTAAGTTTTAACTTACAAGTCCAATTATTGCAAAAATATAAAACAATTTATAATTTATATAACAATTTATAGATAAAATATGTTTTTAATTAATGTTTATATCAATTAATTTTAATTTAATTTATAAAATGCAAAGTTATTATATTCCAATAAAAAGAAAACAGTAATTGTTTAGTAATACTTGATGAGCTCTACATTAAAAATTTAAATTAATAATTTTAATAAAATTTAATTTAAAGGCGAGTTGGTGAGTGACTATGAATGCCTGAGTATATTAAAATTATAAAATCATAATATTATTATAGTCTAATGAAATCTAATTTTAATGAAAGACCACCCTTAAAGATTGATCTAAGAACTTTCAAAATATATTTCACAAATTATATATTTTATTATAGAAAATTTAAAATAGAAATATTAATAATAAGTATATGAACTTACTTGGACTTGGCTTGAGGAAGGACGATTCCTCCTGGAGACTTGACCTAGTGATTCCATAAACCTGCTATTTAATCTGCTCTCCACCTCCTCTACAAGTTATGAGGGGTTCAGACTGATTTATATATATATATACTTAAAAATATAACCTATAAAAGTAATCTTAACTTCTATTTAGTAATTCAATTAATTAATATGTAAATTAAAGATTTATATCGTTAACGTTTTGGCTTTCAATTGTGGCTCCTGAAGATTGGTGGTCGCAGTTTGCATGGCTGCCGCTTTTGCAGTTTGTGTGGATCTCTAAATCTTAAATTTCATCTGCCTACTTTCCATTCTCTTAATCAGGATCTTAATTATATTAATTTTTATGCATTTGGATTTAAAATGATTTGTTTTATATTCATTTTATGCATAATTTAATCACAGAAATTACAAATTGAAATATTTATTATGGGATCCTTGGATTCATCAGTAATATTCTTAACATGTTCACTTTGTGCAAATAAATCCCTCAGTTGCTTGATAGACGATGAGGATTGGTTGTATTACGGAGTATGCATGGAATTAAGTTTGTTGCTTGCGTGCTGCTGAGGCACTGATATTTATGTTAAACTTTTATAAAATAATAGTATGACAACCTATTTATTAAATATATGCACTACTTTTTTTCCTCTGGTTCGCATTGTCTTTGTTAATTATTTTTCTTCTTATAATGAGATAAAAATTGAAGTTTTTCCTATTGGATTGAATGAATTAGATGTGTGATTTAAACTTAGAAAATTATTTAATGGAAAGATTGATAGTTCTAGATTAGGTTTTAATTTATTATAAAAACTATATAATTATTCCCTTTTAAAATTATCTTAATTACTTGGTATTGTATCATTGAGAAATTAATGTAAGTTTTATAATAATTTGATGTAAATCTAATTGAAAATATTCGTTTTCCTCGTTTGGAAATACTAAATTTATTTAAAATATGTATTTCTTTACAAAATGATTATAATTTGATTAAATTTTAAGTCAATTACATCACTGAAATCTATAAAATGGTGATACATAGCTTCGCTAAATTATAATATTCCAAAAAAAATAAATATACAAGATCTACTTTGTAATATTTTATTAATACTTGAATGATATAAATATATAAAATACATTAAAATCACTTAATTTAGTAATATATTAATAAGGTTTTTGGAAGTGAGTGTTAATTTTCTGTATATTTTAATAATTTAATTGTAATTCTGATTCTAAAATGGAACAAATATGGAATTTTTAGAAGCAAAAATGAGGAATTTATTCTAACTATCACTTAAAAAATATTTAATTTTAAGTCACCATGTCTGTTGATTGATAATCATGATAATATTGTTAAATGTAGACATTATTATAACACAAATTAAGTTGGTATCTGTGGTATAAGAAGAAACTGGAGAATTTAAAGAAAAATGTTAGAAAAGGGCACTTGCTGGAGACTGTCGATGCAATCTTATATAAATATTGGTAAATTATAAAAAATAATTATCATTAAATTTTTGTATTAAACTATATGAATAAATTGAGGCATTTATAAATATTAATGAGGGACTTCTAAACTCTGAAAGGAAATCTAATGATTATAAAGTTTGAGAATTATAATATTGATTTCAATTATTATTTGAGAAATTCATTAGATTTGGTGAATGTTAAATAAGATTTAAATAGATAATTTTACTAGAGTTAAGTAGCTTATTCATATATAATTAAGAATTATTACAGCTGTAGACCCCTCAATAAAAATTCGAATTAATTTGGAACAAATTTCCAATCAGTAGTATTAAATACATGGTATTTGCTGAGTTCATATATTTTGGATTTTGATTTTAAATTATATTTTAAATTTAATTGCATGCTTTAGTAAATTTGCCTATGCATTATCAAATATAGATAATTGAAGATGTTCAATAAAAAAATATTTTAAAAAACTTGAACTCATATTAATAAGTATAAATAATTTTTTGTTAATATATTTAAGATCCTTTTCTTAAATGTATTTCTAGAATAATTAATAAATAGGGAGCAGATAATTCAATCATTATTTTTAATTAATATAAGATTAACAAATATGCAAAGAGTGAAAGCCCACGAACTCAGACAAAAAGACGAGAAATCTCTTGTTGATGAACTCACCAAATTCAATTTTATAATTATTTGTTTTAATATTTTTATTTATATTTGAGAAATATAAGTTGATATCACAATATTATGAAGTGTTAATCAAAATTCAACATTATAATTAATTCAGAGTAAGTACAGTTTGAAATGTTTATACTTCTGTAGAAAGAATTGGCTCAATTGAGAGTTAGCAAGGTCTCCGCCGCTCCCCAGGTCAAGCTCGCAAGAATAAGAGTAAGTCTATTATCTTTCCTTAATAACTCTGTCTCAACTCTCTGTTCTTTAGGTTGTTAGAAAGGCTATTGCCAAGGTTTAAATTATTCATTCTTTACATAGGGAATACATGAAATGGCATTTTGATTGTAATTTTGGATCCTTATAAGGCATTATGATTGTAATTTATAATTTTGAAGGTCTTGACTGTGATCAACGAGAAGAGAAGAGATCAAGCCAGAGTCGACCACAAGAAGAAGAGAACCCCCTCTGACTTGAGACACAAGAAGACCAGAGCTTTCAGAAGAAGATTGACCAAGCACGAGACAACAAGAAAAACTGTTAGACAACAAAAGAGAGACTCCAACTTCAGACCCAGAAAGTTCGCCCTCGCCGCATGAGCTGTCCAAGCTGCTTCGCCACGCAAAAGCACACGCTTAAAATAAATTTGTGAGTACTTAAAATATTTTTGAATATTAAATTACTTAAGATGATCGTCACTCTCCACAGGGTATGAATCGCTTCTTTTCCAATATTGCTAGTGATTAACTGTGGTTAAGTTGCGTAAAACTCTTACAATCAATTCAATATTTCTTTTTCTTTTATTATATATCTTCCACAATTATATTTAATACCTCGCATTCAAAACCACTAAATACCTTTGGCAGCACTTATATGTGTTTTTAAGGATGAGGGTAATGATAAGAATGTTGGCTTTATTTTTTAGTAAATAAATATTATTTTAATGCTTTTTTATAAATAAAATTTAATGTTTTTGATATTCATTATTTTTATTGAAATATTTGCATTTTATTGGAGGTAAAATATATCTAATTGCTTTTCTAAAAATAATGAAAGTTTCAAGTGTATTTTTAAATATTACTTTCTAAAACAATTATATAGATCTCTCTTATTTTATTTTTAATAAGAATCTTTTATCATTTAAAAAACAAATGAATCTTTAAAATTAATTTGGGGCAACCTGTTATATATCTTTTGTTAATGTTGTAAATTTATTCAAAGAAAAAATGAAATACATTAGAAATAATTAAAATTAAAGTACTATTCTCCAAAATAGATAAATGTAGTAAATTATCTTAAAACATAAAAAAATCAAATAGATATGAGTAATTTAAATAAATTTTAATTTTTTTACCAAATATATGCAACACTAATTTAGCTTTTAGTTTCTTAATTTGCAAAATGAATTTAAGCAACACAAAATTGAATCTAGCAAAATAAATCAAATTTATATGCAAATCAATATTTAAAACATATATTAAATTACTGAAAGGGATTGATTAATCACATCTTCCTAAACTTATAATCTCACACTCTGCATATACACAAATTAATTTAAGTTGTAAATTATCAAGTTTCCTTATATTTAAGCAAATAATATATCATAAAATTTATAATCCAAAATAATATTATATATCAAATTGAAAATACTGCATTAAAATTAAGAAAAGTATAATTAAATAATTTCATTTTATTAAAATGAAGAGAGTAATCTATTTTTAATCTCAAAAAGTATAATTATTTTGAATTTTAAATCTAATAAACTCATTCATCAAGCTATTGTAAATTTTGCAAAATTAGTTTCAGTTATTGATTCTATTGACACACAAAAGTTCTGAATTTCTCTTCATATTATTTTTGAAGTTTTGTGATTTCTCTCTAATATAAGTTTTGGTCCTTTTGATTTTAATCACTTTCAATTTATCTATAAGCCATTTGTTAACTTGCATGTTGTTGCTAAAATTAATTACTCTTGCTATCTTTTGGTAAGTAATTTTCTTTATTTGAGTATCTAGGGAAATACAATCGCTCCTAATTTTAGTTTTTATTTTTATTTTCCACCATCTAATTTTGATTCATTTCATTCTAGCAATTAATCTCAGTTCCGAAAGATCTCTCTTTTTGTTATTACAAAACATTCTAAGGAAATCCTTTTTAGTAGTTTGTCATTGTAAATTAGTTGCTAACTTATTCATAATTCATTTGCAAATCTTAAACTTGGTTGAAATTTTCTTCGCTGTTTCCTGGTCCAAGTTTGTAAAATGTATTGCTGGTATTAGAGTAACTTTATTAATCTTGATATTAGGCGCATGAATACGATTAATTATTCTTCATTTGCTAGGTTATGTTATAGTTATTGAAACTACTTTATTGAAACTAGAAGCCAAATGACTGCCTCTCATCCAATACGCTACTCCCATTCAATTCATTTTGTGCTTATTACTTTTGTAGAGGCTTTCGTCCAACTATTTATTCCAGAAGCATAACTTTCTCCCTTAAAACGTTATTTTCTGTTTCTTAATTTCTGATTGTTTCTGTGTTTTAATCTTGCAATCTTTGGTACTCTGCACTTATTTAAAAATCTGAATTTATTCCTCTTAAATTCTTGAATTTATGTTAAAGGTATGCAATATAAATAACTACTTTACTAGTCTATAGTGAAATTTAACCTTTTCTCATTCTATTTCGAATTATGTAGAGCTTGCTCCAGTAGCTCTATTTTTTAAGTTGACTCTTTTTAATATTTTACATACTCTTATTCTATATTCTCCTTTTGCTCATTTAAGAATAGGATGTCCTGTTTAAAATTAATTATATAGACAATTTTGAATTAAAAATAATTTAGAATCGGATTAATTGAATAAACTAAAAAGTTTGAAAGTGGTTATCTTAATATTTTTTCTTATAAATTTCTGATCGTAATTTCTAACTTTTTCTTCTAATTTATTAATAGAGCTTTTAAGGTCTATCACATCATTACTTTGCATATAATCAGTCACGACTTGGTTGCTTGGTAATCTAAATAATTGCTGTTCGAAGGGCTAAGAATCAGGTTACTGAAAATTTTGAGATAATTATTAATGGTTTAGAAGTTAAGAAAAAGTTGAGGAGTGGTTGCCAGTGAGAAATATGTTTTGATTTTGCATATTGCGTTGTAGAAATTTAAATTCAAATTTTTATTTTAATTATCTATTAGTTTAATTTAACTCATTTCAATTACATAAGAAATAAAGATTTAATTTAATATTGTATCCTCAACAAGTTTAACGAATAATTAAATATTGTGAATTGAATTAAAGCTTTATATTTTTATATATTTTATCAGCTATTTGGTCAAACACCCCCCCCCACATAATATATATTTTTAAATTGTAGTCTGATAGATTTTTTAACTCTGAGTAATAGTACCTAATGAACTATCCTTTTGTGATATCAATTTGGCATTTATTCATGAATTTGATGAAAATTATTATTTTTATTTAGTTTATCAAAATAATGCTATAATTATTATATTTCGTATTCTTGTAATAAAATTTAAGAGCTAAAAGTAATAATTATAACATATTTTTATAAACTAAATAAAAATAATAATTTTCATCAAATTCATGAATAAATGCCAAATTGAAATTTTTTAAAAATATAGGTTTTAAGAAAAATTGAATATTTTTCATAATAATTACTATAATCTTATATATAAAAAGTAAACTTATTTTGGGTAATATCTCGAAAACTATTGATCACAAAAGGATAGTTTATTAGGTAATATTACTCAGAGTTAAAAAATCTATCAGACTACAATTTAAAAAATATACATTATGAGGGGGGGGGTGTTTGGCACCATAGCCATTTTATCTTATTCGACTTATCTATATTGAATTTTTTTAACATTATGATTTTCTCAATTTAATAAGTTTTCATTTTTTATCTTTGATTATTTAAAACTTAAAGAACTTTATAAACAAATAAATTGTTATTACCAAAATTTATAATAATTGTAATTTTTTGTCCCTTCTTAAATTAAAGTAAGCCTAAATTTAAAGGTAAACCATTTAGTTTTGTTATTTTCAATTAAATTTAAATAATAATCTTTATAAAAAACTCTACAAAAGATTGGAAAAATTAAAAGCATGTTTATTTTTAAATCTATATTTAGAAAAAATAGAGAATTCTCTTTTTTTTAATAAAAATTTCTCGTCTTGCATTTAGTTAATTTTAACAAATAATATTAAAATTTATGATAATTTACATGATCTATTTATATTATGAACACTAATTTTTATTTTAAAGATCTTAAGTCCAAAATTTTTTCATTAAAAAAATATATATTTATAAATATGTTAAGGATATTAATTTAATTTTTACAATTTCAAAATTTAATTACACACTTATGTCACCCATATAATAACGAATTAAACATAATTTCGATGTTGATAATCTAGATGTAGCTTGATTATATTATATAAAAATATTAAAATTTTTAGAGGATATTATTTAAAAAATATATCCTCTAAAAGCTGATTGAATCAAACTGATTTTTGAGTTTAGAATGTTAAAATATAGTTTTTTTAAAGGTTTTTAAATTAAAAATCTATGTTTAATTCCTTATTTACATTATTTAAATTTTTAACTTATTTTTAAATATTAGCTGCAATTCAAATTAAAATTAATATTAATTAAGTCATTCTGAATTTATCAAGATGAAGAAGTATAACTATTTTTTAAATATAAATATATTTTAATTAATTGATAAACTATGCAATTCTTTGATTTTAATACCCTACAATATAAATTCGCACTAACTAACTTAATAATGAACCATAATTATTAAAGTATTTATATATTACTAGAAAAAGATTTGAGTTTTTATTTTCATCTTTGAATAATTATATGTTGCATTTATTAATTTTTTAAAAGGTATTTCAGATAATATTAGTGTCAATCAAAAAAATTTTATAGCAGTTTTTCACATTCTTTGCTGTAAAATTAGTGTCTGATCAAAGAAATAGAAAATATAGGTATAAATTAATATTATAAAATACTTGAATGATTATTTTTAACTCTTTGAAATATTAAATTTATTAATTGTGAATCCAAATAAAATTACTTTTATATCATTTCTTTTTAGAACTATTATATATTATTAACTGTCATTTCTTTATTTGGTAAGTCAAATTTGGAACTTTTTTTTAAATAAAATGAGGTGTGGGTGGCAACTTCACTTTTCACTTTATGTTTTCACTCGCAATATTAATATTTCGTAAACTAGACTAAAATAATACTTAAAAATAGGGAATTTTTATTTTTAAAGAGATATGATAAGAAAGAATTAATTATTATAGCTTAGCTGCGGCTTATATTTTTTTAAATATATAATTTTCTGTTAAATATTACTATTTTTGTATATTTAGAAAATAAAAGTTTAGAATTTATTATCATAAAATTTATTTTATTCACTTTCTTCACTTTTTAAGCTTCATAAATAAAAATATTGATATTATATTAGTATTAGTTTATCGCTTTTAACATTTAATTATTTAGAGATAAGACTTTCAAATGCTTGAGACCATTTCCAATAACTTGCTGGGATCGAAAATCTTCAGAAAATTGCACCAGGCAACTCTTGCTTTATTGCTGATAAATTAAAGCTAGAAGGTCAAGTGCGATTGCGGGGATTCTTTGGTTGAGAGTGGTGAGCAATGTGATCGTGGAGAGATTAACGGTGCTACAGGGTCTGGTTGCACAGCAGGCTGCAACATTTCTCCATAATATACCTGCGTTAATGTCATATAAGATGATCTTCATGTTACCTATTTTTGCTAATATGGCTGCTATTCCCAAAGCGATAAATGTAAGCTTTTAAGATTTTTTGTAATATTATCTCTTATCTAGAATGTTTTGATGAATAATTATCAATTGATGAAATTAATTGTGAGGCTCAAACCGTTGAAGGATGTCTTATCTCTTCTGGACATTCTTGTGTATATTAGATAATATCTAATACGATAACGCGTACTATGGAATGTGGTATTGCAATTGCAGATACTACTACTACCTCCTCGACGACTTCATCAACCACTTCCTCTACAACGTCGTCGACAACTATTGTAGGAATACATAATCAATTTTGGAATTAATTTAAATTAAAATTTATAATTAATTAAATTATTGAAAGTTAAAGTCGGCCAATTTGAACGATCATGGACTCATTCTATAGATAATTCAAAATTATATGAACTTTATTATTGGTAGTACTATTTTATCTCATCCCTGGAACGAGATAACTCGACTTCAATGTGAGGGTATAATATAATGAATTTAGATGAGTTTATTAAAGTCGAGTTATCTCGTTCCAGGGATGAGATAAAATAGTACTACCAATAATAAAGTTCAGATAATTTTGAATTATCTATAGAATGAGTCCAAGATCATTCAAATTGGCCGACTTTAACTTCCAATAATTAAATTAATTATAAATTTTAATTTAATAATTCCAAAATTTAGTAGTATTCCTACAATAATAATACCACACATCGATATTTTCGACGACTACATCAACCAACACCACAACATTTACAAGATTCCCACAACAAAGACACCCTCTCCTATCGATAAACCACAACAAACACACTCTCAATTACTGCAAGAACTAGAGCTCCAACTCCGGCTCCTCCTTCTAAATATCAAGAATCATTAATAATTATTTCATTTAAAATGATTACTGATGAATAATGATAATTAAATTAATATTTTTTTTAGCAATCTCACTAATATTAAATAAGTGAATTATAAAAAACTTTAATATTATTGATATTTTTTATACGAGCATTAACTTAAGTTCTAAGATATATTTTTTTAAAAATAGTATTTGACATTATAGATTATAGTAATTTATATTATATTGCATGAGTTTTTTTTAATTTTATGACTTTTATTATATTAAATTATTATGAAATGTCTTATTTGACTCTATTTATCTTATTAATGCTGTTTCTATTAAGATTTTCAGAATAAAATTAATAAAATATTCTTTGTTTTCTATATATTTTATCAAAGTTATATATAGATTTACATATAACTTCAAATGTAGTCACAAATATTCCTTAATTTTCAATTTGATATAAACTTATGCATAACAACAAGCCTATTTAATTTATAATTATCTTATAAATTGATCAAATTATTCAATTTCATAAATGTAGGGTGTTTAAAAATTTGAACTAAATGTTTTATAAGCTATAAATTGTTATTGTAGGCATATGAAATCAGCAAAAAATAAACTATTTTAACATTAATATTTTTGCAAAATATTTGTTATATGGTTTGTTTTCTGAAATTTTTAACTTTGTAAAAAAATTACATCTATAATAATTGCATTCGATTATATTATCAATGAATGTTTAGAAGTAGCAGACTTATTTCAGAATACTGACTCCAGAGTATTTAAATCAGAGGAAAGTAAAATTTCAAAGCTTGGCTTCTTAAAATCTGAGAAAGTGGAATGCTCTGGTATGACTTAATGTCAACAGAACGATGTTTTAACAAGTGGTTGTTCATGGAGAAGAAAACTGAGAGTGACTTGCTCGATAGAAAATAACTACGAAGATGTTTACATTCGAGTGAAATCAAATTCCCTCCCAGATCACTGCTTCACAAGAAACCCCTCCACTTTTCCTGCTGAAAACTTCATTGACTTCAAAGTTAAATTCGATGTGAGTCCAACTCTTCTTGAAACTCAAACTTTCTCAAACACACTTGAAGCAGAGCACATGCTTTGCAATAACTATTGGGCAAATCAAAGAAAGATGGATATCTCCAAAAATGACTTGCAAGAATATTCTGGGTTCAATCATTTTATGGTTGGAATCCTTTTAAATGGAGTCCCACTACTTTCAAGTCTTTCTTACTTAGCATTCTACGATGCACTTCAAAGCTCTACTTCTTCATTAGCTAATGCTGTTCAGTTAGATAACTGCCTTGGTGGATATACTGCCAATGGATTTTACCACTATTACAGCTACTCACCATGCATATTTGAGACTTCTTATAAGACCTCTATAGCCACACCGTCTTCTTGCAATAATATAGCGGCTTGTAAAGCAAGCCCATTCTCATTTGCAAACACCTAAACTCCTGTGGGCTACAAAAAAAAGAAGATAATCGGAATCGCAAAAGACGGTCATACTATTTTGGGACCTTATAAGGATGATGGAAGTTTGTGGTAGCCATGCGAAGTCGACGCTTGCAATGGATTTACCGAAAATGGAAAATATTAATATGTTCTAACATCATTCTACCCCTACTCAATAGGTTGCTGGGGACCAGCTACTAAGACTTCTTATCCACTCACTTGCACTACTATTGTAGAAATTCATTTGAATTTGGAAAATTAATTAAAATTAAATAAATGATTATTTAGATTTGTGGCAGTTAACTTTGTCAAAACTTTGACAATATGGTACTTGTTTGAAAGAGAATTCAAAATCAGCTGGACTTTATTATTAGAGCGAGACAAATTGAGTTTAATATTGACATTAAAATCTCCTAAATAAATCACCCAAAATAAAATTCGATTTGTCTCGCTCCAGGAATGTGATAGAAAGGTACCGCCAATAGTAAAGTCAAGCTGTTTTTAATTCTGTATAAAAATGTACTTTGTTGATTTGGTTTTGACAATGTTAACTGCTAATAAATTAATTTAATTTTAATTAATTTTCCAAATTCAAATTTATTCCTATATTAATGAGAGAGTGTGCACAACACCTTAGATTGGATTCTCAAGCGGATTTACAATTGACTGTTAGGTCACTAACATGATGATCTCCTGTTTTTATTTGATTTCAGCCATATTCACTTTTCATAAATATTTCTGAAGATGAAGGAATTCACTATCAGATAGGAATGAAATTTTTATAAAATTCAGTTTGATTATTTAAATAAAATTTGCATTGAAAAAATAATTTAAAACTTTAAAGTATTATATTTTTAAAGTCTAATGAAGTTAAGATTCGAATACTATATTTAATTATATTATTTTTCAGTTTATTTATTTATATATATTTATATATATAGTAGGTGAACTATTATTTATTAATATCCACTCTATTTTAGATATTGTACCTCCTTTTTTAATAATATTTAAAATTGGGGTTGGAAATTACCTCAGTCCTGATGGTTTTATTTATATTTTTATAAATATTTCATTTATATGATGAATAGTTATTTATGCTTAAAACAAATGCAAATCTGCAATTTTAGATTTATCGCTATATAATTAGCATCAATGAAATTAGCTTATAAACCTAAAAACTGTAGCATGATTTAAATAAATATATTCAATCCAAAGAAGTTTGAATATATTTTTATTAGAAATATTGTGAAATTGAGGTGTAAATTATTTTGAAAAATGTTATATTTTAATTCAAAAGTTAGTGTATTATTATTATTATTATTATTAATTGCTTTTATAATATTTACTATGACCCCCAGAAAATAACCTTATTTTTTTAAAAAAAAGGCAATAAATATCTTCTGTGAATATCCATATATAATTACGATAAATGAATTTTTAAAATATTCCCTTTACAACAAAACAATTTGTCATTCAAAACCCCAAAACCCCTTAGTGAGGTTTATAAGTGCTTTGATTTGTAGGGTATAGTTGGGGTCTTATTGGGGTTAGTAGAGAAAACGCAGGTTTGATACGAATTTAATGTATATTTAATGAGTATAAATGTCATTAATTCAAACAAATTTTATCTGCTTATCTTTATGGTATCTCTTGAACTTAGCTCTCTTTAATGTTTCAAGTATATCTTCTAATGACGATCTTGGATATGCTGGAGCTCTTACTATGATCATCTCAACCATTTTCTTAATCTAAGTGCATACATATTCCTGCTTTATATGTTTAACAGCCATGCTTATTGATTACTTTTCTTGCTTTGTTCCGAAGTAAGACATACTTTCCATATCGCACTCTAAAATAATTGCTGCTACCGCCCAGACATCCCACTAAACAGAGCCATTAGTCCACTTCTCTCTTATTGGGAAGTACCCAGGTGTGCATAGCACTTTAGCTAAAGTCACTATTTCTTACCTTATTGCTCCATTGAAATCAATGACTACTATTTCTAAAGGACAGAGATTTAGCATTACATTTTCTGGCTTCAAATCTCTATGAACATACCCTAGATCATGCAGCTCTTTCACACCCTTGGTCATTTCCGTGAGTATCTCATTCAAGTCATCTGGGTATCTATTATGGTAGAGATAATCTCTGAGAGTCATTTCAAATTTCTTGAGTCGAAGTGCAATAAAACCATGTCCAAGAATAACTCCATCGAGTTTAAGCAAGTTCTTGCATTACCTTTTATGAGCCTCTCTTAGTATTATGTATTCATTGGCAAACTCATTTTGATACTGCTCGTTCCTAATAAGATATTTGAAAGGATATACTTTATAAGCATACTCATCAACTACTATGAGTTTTGCCTTGTTAGGCACATCAATATGTAAATAGTTGTCAATGCAAAAACTGAGATCTACTGCATTTAATGCAGGTATATACATAGCTCTCTCTTACAAGCATGATATATATAATTCATTAACTGGTTGGTTCATTGACTCAAAACGTTTCTGCTTCTTAAGTCTCTCTTCCTGCTCTCTTTAAGACTCTATAGTATTGGAATTTCTCTTGGCTGGTATAAGTTTTTATGTTTCTTTATCTTGCATTAAAAACTCACTTAAATGATGTTTTTGAATGTGTCTTTTAACTTTAGCTGAGTGAGTGTAAGACTTCATGCAAGTCGTGCACTAATACCTGCCATCGACCTTTTCGTGCTTAAAATATATCTTAGCTCTCCCAGAGTGCATCTCTTTGATGTGCCTCTTCAAGCTCGAATCAGTTGAGAAAAAATTTTAGCATTCATCACATTAGACTTCTTTAATCTTTTCTAGTGGGAGATGTTCTTTTAACTCCTCAACATCTTCGATTAGCGTTTAAATACTTATCTCTGCTCTCTGCTTCCTGATATTTATTTATAGAATAAACACTTCTGATTCAAACTCAAGATCTTTAAGCTCTGGCTCCTTTTCAATGTAGATGATCTCTGGCTTCTTAGTTTAGCCAAAGTTAAGCTAAGATTATCCACTGCCAAGAGAGACTGCTTTGCGATTTAAGTTAGCCGCCATGTTTAAATTCAAATTTAAATTTCTATTATAAAGCTTTAATAACCTCTCTTGTTATAGTAACTTTGTATAGGAGTTGGTACTGCAACAACAATGGTTGCTTCTTAGGCGTTAGACATCATATTTATACTAAGTTTATAACTATAAATTTTCTAAATTCATGCTTAATATTTTTAATTTTGGTACCAACTTAGAAAAAATTGAGGTTGGTACTGGTACAAATTAGGTTTTGAACCATATTGGAACTTTTCCATTAAAACCTCATTAGTTTAAAACTAGGTACTAATTAAGTTTTGGTACTATTAAATTGGTACCAATTAAAAATTAAACGAATTTAGTACCAGTACTAATTAAATTTAAACAAATTTAGTACTAATTTAATGGAACTAAATTGATAAAAATGGAGCTCCATCACTGCAGTTTGTTACAGCTTCTGCAAACTTTCTCCACGTATCTTGCAGGGTTGACCTCCTATAAGATGCCCATATTTAATAGTAAGATTTTAAACAATAGGATCCAGAAGTCTATAAGTTATAATTTGAAATTCATTAATAGGAAGAGGAACAAAGATGGAATCACTCAATGATCAAATGAAAAGAGGAGAGGCTCAAGAAATGATCTCAAGATTCAGAAGTAAAGAAGATCTCTATCGATACCTAATTTTACATGGTAAGATAAATAGATAACTATTAACATATTATACAGTTGGTTTATTCCTTCCAACGATGGAAGGTACCAAAATTTCATTCTTAAAAGCAATACTTTGTGAGGAGAAGAAAGCTTTTAAAAATAAAGAGATTAAACTAATAGAAATTCCGAACTACTCTGAGATTTCAGTCACTAATCTTTATGAGGATGCCATGTAAGATGAGGAAGTGGTAATTTACCTTCCTACCAAGAAACAACTCTATAATAAACTACCAGAGAGGAACTTCTTCTCTGGTGTTCTTGGTACAATAAA